>JBBPBX010102940.1:0-11964 GCA_038048925.1 Garcialebias charrua | reverse complement strand
ACTAAGGCTGCGCTTTTTTGCGCAAGGGAACTTGGCTTCCAAATCCCCCGGTCCCTTTCAGTGGGCTATATAATGTCGATTCACATGCTAATGACCCTGCTAATGACCCATTAATTCTACACCTACACCCCCCCACCCCCTACCCCTCAGTCCAAAATCCTTGGACCCAGTGCAAGCCTTGTATAACACATAAGCATTTATCGCTGCCAGGTCAAGCATGTTGTAGAACACGGCAATGGGCCGCACCGTATATAAATGTGCAATCTGGTCCATTATACCGGTATGTCAGTTGACCTCAGGTCATGTGACCTGTGTTGGTCCGTCAGTTTACCTCAGGTCATGTGACCTGAGTTGGTCCGTCAGTTGACTTCATGTCGTGTGACCTGTGTTGTTTTGTCAGTTGACCTCAGGTCATGTGACCAGTGTTGGTCCGTCACTTGACCTCAGGTCATGTGACCTGTGTCGGTCCGTCAGTTGACCTCAGGTCATATGACCTATGTCGGTCCATCAGTTGACCTCAGGTCATGTGACCAGTGTTGGTCCGTCACTTGACCTCAGGTCATGTGACCTGTGTCGGTCCGTCAGTTGACCTCAGGTCATGTGACCTATGTCGGTCCATCAGTTGACCTCAGGTCATGTGACCAGTGTCGGTCCGTCAGTTGACTTCATGTCGTGTGACCTGTGTCATTTTGTCAGTTGACCTCAGGTCATGTGACCTGTGTTGGTCCGTCACTTGACTTCAGGTCATGTGACCTGTGTCGGTCCGTCAGTTGACCTCATGTCATGTGACCTGTCTGTCAGTTGACTTAATGTCGTGTGACCTATGTTGGTCTGTCACTTGACCTCAGGTCATGTGACCTGTGTTGGTCCGTTAGTTGACCTCATGTCATGTGACCTGTGTCGGTCCGTCAGTTGACCTTAGGTCATGTGACCTGTGTCGATCCATCAGTTGATCTCAGGTCATGTGACCTGTGTCGGTCCGTCAGTTGACCTCATGTCGTGTGACGAGTGTCGGTCCGTCAGTTGACTTCATGTCATGTGACCTGTGTCATTTTGTCAGTTGACCTCAGGTCATGTGACCAATGTTGGTCCGTCACTTGACTTCAGGTCATGTGACCTGTGTCGGTCCATCAGTTGACCTCATGTCATGTGACCTGTCTGTCAGTTGACTTCATGTCGTGTGACCTGTGTTGGTCCGTCACTTGACCTCAGGTCATGTGACCGGTGTTGGTCCGTTAGTTGACCTCACGACATGTGACCTGTGTTGGTCCGTCAGTTGACCTCATGCCATGTGACCTATGTCGGTACGTCAATTGACCTCATGTTGTGTGACCTATGTCGTTTTGTCAGTTGACCTCAGGTCATGTGATCTGTGTTGGTCTGTCAGTTGACTTCATGTCATGTGACCTGTGTCGGTCCGTCAGTAGACCTCAGGTCATGTGACCTGTGTCGTTGTGTCAGTTGACCTTAGGTCATGTGACCTGTGTTGGTACGTCAGTTGACCTCATGCTGTGTGACCAGTGTCGTTGTGTCAGTTGACCTCAGGTCATGTGACCTGTGTCGGTCTGTCAGTTGACTTCATCTCATGTGACCTGTGTCGTTTTGTCAGTTGACCTCAGGTCATGTGACCTGTGTTGGTCCGTCACTTTACCTCAGGTCATGTGACCTATGTCGGTCCATCAGTTGACCTCATGCCATGTGACCTATGTCGGTACGTCAATTGACATCAAGTTGTGTGACCTGTGTCGTTTTGTCAGTTGACCTCAGGTCATGTGACCTGTGTTGGTCCGTCAGTTGACTTCATGTCATGTGACCTGTGTCGTGTCAGTTGACCTCAGGTCATGTGACCTGTGTTGGTCCATCACATGACCTCAGGTCATGTGACCTGTGTCGGTCCGTCACTTGACTTCAGGTCATGTGACCTGTGTCGGTCCGTCAGTTGACCTCATGTCATGTGACCTGTCTGTCAGTTGACTTCATGTCGTGTGACCTGTGTTGGTCCGTCACTTGACCTCAGGTCATGTGACCTGTGTTGGTCCGTTAGTTGACCTCAGGTCATGTGACCTATGTCGGTCCGTCAGTTGACTTCATGTCATGTGACCTGTGTCGGTCCGTCAGGTGACGGACAACAATAGGTCAAGCATGTTGTAGAACACAGCAATGGGCCACCTGCATGTGTCAGAACGCACCGTATATACATGTGCCAAGGACAAGGAGAGAGACAGTACTTGTAAGCAAAATAATTTATTTGACAGAACATCAGGGTTATAGGATAATCAGCACAGCAGAATAAGACAATTGTATGCATAAACTTGTTCTGGAGCAGACAAAGCTTTCCGTTCAGTGGATGTCCCAAAATGTTCAACTGTGAGATAACTTCAGGGTCTGTTATGTGTGAATTGGTCAGGGCCTCTCTAAGGGGGGAAGTGCAACTTACTTACCTGGTGGAAACATTGGAATGCAGTCTGGTGTGGTGGGGGTGTCTGAGTTGTGAGCACGCATATTTATAACAAAAGGCAGTTAATGGCCTACTAATGGTTGAAGAGAAGGAGGGGGTTTGTCCTCAGGATCTTGAAAATTCAGTCATCCTAGTGTTAAGAGATAAAAGATTCACAGCTCACCAAAAGATGTCTTCCACACGCTGGGTTTTAATGTATTTTTACCTTTAATTGAATTGAGTTGTACTCCAATCAATGTATAATTTGTATAATCTTCAAAAATGTTGGTTTATTCTACAATAATCTGATTCCGATCAAATATGTTTAATCCACCCAGGTAATCTTGGTGTGTTCCAACTTGTGTTTTTATCTCCACCAGGAAAACTTATTTTAATCCTATCAGGAAATCTTGTCACCTCCAGGTGATGCTGTTGTACTCCAATCAGAAGTCTGCACTTCCAGCAGACTGAACAAATCTTTGTTTAATCCCACATAGGAAAAGCTTGTGTTTTCAATCCTTCAGGAAAAACTTGTTTTGTAATCATCCACTTTAGAAATCTTCATTTAATCCTGTTATTATCCAGTCAGGAAAGTCTGCACTTCCAGCAGACTGAATAAGTCTTCGTTGTAATTCCACAGAAAAACCTCCAGGTAATTCTGTCGTGTTAAAAATCCCAGTTGTAATCCATCAAAACTGTTCAAGGCCAAAAAATCTGGTAATCCTCCCAGGCAAAATCAATTATTCCTCAAAAGTGTTATCCATTCAAAGATATTGTAATCCATTCAGTTGTTCTGCGATGCTGATGAGCAAGGCCTTCAAAGCAGGCCTGAGGTTAAAATTAGAACATCGTGTTCTCCTGGCTTTTCATCCAAGGTCAGTCAGCTTCTAGCTGGCAGGTCTCACTCCGTGGTCAGACCGAGTGACCCGAATACAATAACTGACTTTCCAATCCTGCAAAATCAGCTTTAATCCATCAAAGATTGTTTTCCAAACATTCAGCTTGCTGCAGTCTGATCTCTCGACGCACAAAACTTCTCTTTAAACTTTTCCAGATTCAAAATCAATCAGCTCTCCGAATGCAGGCATCAATCCAAGTCTTCTTTCCACAATATAATTCTTCAAGGTTTTCCAAACATCTGCTCCGTGGTACCGACAACCAGGGCGTCAGAAGCGGTGTTCCCTTAGCTTAAACAAGCTGATAAGCCAGGACCCGTCAGAGCAGATCCCAATGCCGCAAAAACACTTCTTTCGTCCTGGAGTAAACTCTTTTTGAATCAATCCAATCTTCTTAAAGTATCCAGCAAATTCAACTAATTCCTCATGACTTCAGCATCTTCAACCAGTTGTATTCCATAATTAATGTTGAATCTTATCCAGAAATGTTGTTTTGTTCCACAAAAATATTTCCAGATCAGGAAAAACAGTATTCCACAAACAAAGCAGCTTTTAATCCATCATTGCTCATTCAGGCTGACGGGAATTCCCCAACAGCAGAGCGGAGATAAAAAGTACACAGTGTTCCACTAACAAAAACAGCCTGTCAGCGTGCCGTCAGTGCTCGGTTCTGTCAAAATTACTTTAATCTTTCATCAACAGAGGAATCTCTGTAACTGATTTTTCCATCTTCATGCTTCAGTGGCTTTTTGCTGTCATAATAATTTAATCTTAATATAAATTTAGTTGTGGATAGAACTGGGAAGTTTATCCTACCTTTTTCTTGTCAGAAAGTGCCACAAGGGATTTCCAAAAGAATAGGAAAATTATTCCATCTCTGAAGCCAGTCCAAATTGTGAAAAAATTGGAAATATCCGGGCTGAGAGACAAAAAAGCATTCCTTGTTGCGCAAAAAGAAAAACCCTTTTTCAGATAATCCAATCTTCCTTTCAGCTTTCCGAGAGTTCAGTTATAATCCACAAGAATTCTTCAGGGGTCCAAAAACTCAGCAAAATTTCTTCTCTTCCACAGCTTTTTTATACTCTAACAGAGGGACTTCAGCCCCCTCCTCAGAAAGTTACATCACTTTGATAGTGCTTCATTGGTCTGTTATGAGGTAACTTTTTACACCTCCTCTCAGCCCTCACTGAACTGGTGACATAATGTCTCCTCCAGCTGTCACCCTCCCTTCACAAGAGAGTCTGGTCAGACAGGTTTTAAACTTTCACCCAGATCCTCAACTTTTACCTACATTTACCCGAACTGTGGAAAAAACACTCTTTCGGTGCTATGTAATATTTAAAACCATTTTTCAATACCCAGCAGTGGAAAACTCTTTAAGTTTGCTGTGAACCATAAAAGGAAAACATAAAATAACATGGAATCATACAATTTTCACAAGAGATTAATATATTTCTTCACTTTGTTTCATAAAGGCATTTTGAGACTTTCTCTGTTGCAAAACTCTCCTGCAGCTCTTCCTCTGAGTTGTAAAAGTGTGCACCTTTATCTCCTCCGACCAATTTCTGCTCAGAGAGACCTGCTTGAGTGCATGTTTACTATCATTATAACTCCCTGTGTGCCTTCTCTGTGTGCAAGCCCATATCCCGACAAGAAGCCTCAGCTGTCTGCAACAACGCCCTGCCTCCGAACGTTCCAGCATGGATTCTTTAACAATCCTTCAGCTTCTGCTGCTGTGTGAAACAGTATTCATTTCTTGTTCCGATTAAAGGCCTCTGCTCAGTCTGTAACAAGTGTTGTGCTCAGACCTTTGGAATATGTGTAGGTGTGTGTGGGAGCTGCACCTTCCTTATCTGGCGAAAGCCCTCTGAGGCCTTCGCATGTGCATGTGTGTGTGTGCGCTCGTCTGGCTGCTGCAGCATGGCCCAAAAATTGCCTATTCAAAGATTATATTCATGTGTTTGATCAGTTCTGTATGAGATTTAAATACTTTAAAATACTCCAAAACTCAGCTACAGCTTCACTCCTTTGCAGCTGTGAAAATAAGCAGACTTGTTCTGATAAGAACTTATTTTGCTCTGTCTGTGGAGTTTGTGTAGAGGTGCTGGCTTGTGCTTTAGTGGGTCACTGCTAACTAACAACCACAGAGCCAGAAAATAACCACACAAAGATAAGTTACTATAAGATGCATGCAAGGCATAAAAAAAAATCAGATACTACATGTTCAGCTAGCTCCTTATGAGGAAATAAGCCTGCTATTATCTGGTGTGTGAGTGAGTGTAACCTGCAGTTTCTTTTCATGAAAAACACTTTTTCCTCTCAATTCAATGAATCAACACTTTCTCACAACCCAGAAACTTTCTAATTTGTTTGAAACAGGTATGCATGTTCCTTTCTTTACCAACAAGGAGTTTAAACACTTTTTCTTCAGCAACTCACAGCAATCAGCACAAAAAGACCACCAAAAAGCTTGAATCATTTTTGCATAAGAACCCACAATAAAAGAGATAACATTTTTCTACTTAAAAAGAGCTTAAATCATTTCTTCCCTAGGAAACCACTGCTTAGCACATTCTGATTTATATAGAAATTACTATAAAAGCAATTTAACTATTCTCCATAACAAATTACAGAAATTATAACTTTTGCTTAAAAAAACTTCTTACCATGATTGGTTGAATCAATTGAATTTCTCTTCAATTCACCTCTGTCTAGCAGACTGGTCGTCTGAGTATGAGACCGTAAGACTGTGCCTGGGAAGCAAGTGTAAGCGTGATTTTGGGGGCCTTATACATGTGTATTTGCGTGCGTTTATCCACTTTATTTAGACTACGGTGTCTTCTCACAGGTGCTGTGCACGCGCAGGCCTGAGTGAGAGACTCTGTGTTGATCTGTCTAGTGCTCTGCATCTATTAATTTAATCAAAGCCTACTTATTATACCTTTCTGCTTTATGATTCAAAATGTCATAAACTAATACTGTGTTTCATTTTTGTATATCATCCTTTTTTATTTTTTTATTTTTTTAAAGTGTGTTCCAAATGAAGAACTGATCAGTCTGGATTCAACAATAAAATGTCCCCATTCATTGACACCCCCTTCTTGAAACCAGACTGTACCCGTGGATCAAGTCCTAAATCAATCCTCATCGTCACTCGTATCCTTGCTCGAGATGTCATCGTAAATCTCCTCTCTTATCGCCTCGCCCGGCAGCACGACTTCCTCCTCCTCGCTTGAGATGTCTTCGTAAACCACCTCTCTCATCGCCATGCCCGACAGGACAGGATCCCCGGTGCCACTGGACTCTGGAATGTCGTCCTCTTCTTCCCAAACATCCGTTATGATGTAGTCATCTTGGTCGGATCCATGTGTGTCTGCCAGCAGGGGTGAAGCAGTCTCTTGAGATCTTGAAGAGGTTAGAGATTCTTCAGTCTCCATTGATGCGTCGGGGTCAACATCCTCACTGACTAGAGAGACTGGGGCTTCGGCACTCATGGGGGACCCAATGGGGGTACAGATGTTTATTACAAGACATTCTTCATCCGGATAGACAATTGACTCGTTCATCTCTTGTTGCGGTGGTTGTTGCATTGGACTTTCAGGAGTCCAATCTGACTCTGAGTGACATTCTTCATCCGGATAGACAATTGACTCGTTAATCCCTTGTCGCGGTGGTTGTTGCATTGGACTTTCAGGAGTCCAATCTGACTCTGAGTGACATTCTTCATCCGGATAGACAATTGCCTCGTTCATCCCTTGTTGCGGTGTTTGTTGCATTGGGCTTTCAGGAATCCAGTCAGACTCTGAGTCAATGGAATCAAGAACCACTGAACTGACTGAAATAGGGTTGTCAGGTTCTTCTGGCCCAGCTGGGCCTGTCGTATCCGGACTGACGGGACTAGAGACTTGTGATCTAGCAGGGCTAGACATGTCTGGGCTAGTTGGTGAGTATGATAGACTCGGGGGATCAAGGACCTCCAGACCATCTGGGGATAGAGGATCAGGGCTGCAGGGTTCGTAGATGCTACCAGGGGCCAGGGAGCCCTCCTCGTTCCTCAGGAACTCATCAATAAAATCACGTAGTTCAGGCAACTCTGGCTCAACTGGAGGTACAGGAGAGGTTGTCCCAGCCTCTATGGGTTCAGTAACAAATTGAGTCATCATGCTGCGCTGGTTGGAAGGACCTGCTGTCGGTTCTTGGTCTTGGGCTGTCATAGCTGCTGGTGGTGCATATTGAATTATGGTGCTGGGACCCACTGACATCGGCTCTGGCAGCATCTGGCCTGGAACAACCGGATGTGTGGCTCCCAGATCCACCTCCGATGGAATGGGGACCACCTGAAGTTGGGGCACCGGTTCCGTCTGTGGGGCTGTGAAGGTGGACAAGGGTGGTCCACAGGCTATGAGTTGCCCTGTACACAGGTGGACGGTCCTGAACTTGGTTGCATTGCAGAGATTTTCCCATTCCTTCGTGACCACCGATAGGTAGGTTGCTCCTGGCTGAAAAGCCTCACGTGGGATATAGGGCGTCGAGAACAGTGCTGAGGTCCAATTGACCTTGCAGGTGCGCTCTATCTCCCAACAGTCTTCGACCGACACTTGTGGCAAGCCCCTTGAGATATCATGGACGAGGATCCCTCTTATCACAGACCTGTCTGCCGCATCTAAATGGCAGTTTCGGCACCACCAAGAAGAACCAACAGCCCAAAGGTATCCAGCATCAATCAATCCAATTGGACAATAACAGCAGGTCTTTTGGGGTTCCTGTAATGATAAAGGAGGAGCATAACAGGCCCTGTTCTTAGTTGCAAAAATAAAAATAATAATAATGAAAAATAGTAATAATAAAAATAATGAAATTGTATAGAAGGAAGGTAAGTAAAAAAGTAGAAATGTGAACAAATAACAAACTAATTTTCTATATACTAGCGTCAGCGGGGAAGGGGATTAAGCTATGTTGGTTATAATGATTAAATTCTTGCTGTCTTATGGAATCTGATATTCAAGCCAAGGAACTAACTCTGGTCATAACTCTATACACTTCTCTAGAGCAGTGGAGGAAACTCACGCCCTATCTTGAAACTAGCTGCATGGGCTATCAACCGAACAAAACCAGCGCTGAGGTACAAACACCAGTCCGGTATAACGTAGAGTAAGTTCCCCAAATCAGAACCCATCCTATCAGGACAGCTAGTCCATACTGCTTTCGATCAACAGGGTACTAGGAGAAGGTGTACTCACAATCTGCTCGGGTTCCGGAGCTAGTGTTAGGTCCTGCATACTGAGTTCAGTGTTGAGGGGTTCTGGAAGTATATTTACTACTACTGCTCTCTTCTGCTTCTGAGCAGGAGTGAGACTACCACCTTGGTGTTCTGACTTTTAAGCTAAGCCCGCACTCGGTGCTGGTGGGAGTGGCCTGTACTTCCTCTCACATGAGCGAAACACAGCTTTGAGGCTTTCTTGCAGGAGGATACGTCCTAATAAGGCCACAGCTATTATACCAACTAAGCTTGCTAAATAAGGCCAGAGCTGAATAAATAGATCGACCATCCATCCCTGGACTGTTTTGACGCCCTCCTTAATCACTTCCCCCACACCGTGTACCGCTTCGGTGGCCTTGCGGCTTACAGTATAGCTTACTGTTTCATACCAAGCACAATTGTGTTCGTCTTCTTTCTTGCCGCATTTTTTCCAGTCCTCTTCTGGGTACTGACAGGTAAGGTTTGAATAAATTTGGTTTGGGCCCACCCATTCGTAACCGAATATCTCTTCTCCTCTACATAAGCTTTGTCTCACTGCATGTCCTTCAGCTAGTGCGATCATGGATTCGGATACGAAAGGGATAATCACCCCTTGAATATTTTTTTTAGTTTTCAAACTGTGTCCCAAGATGATGTTAGTACAGCTCGTGCCTTCGGGGACTGATCTCCTCCATATGTTGCCGTACTTTTTCCACACTACTTCCGCCACGTGAGATGCGTAGTCTTCTTGCCCATAGTGCTCCCTACAGTAATCCTCCCATCCGGGAATATCACCACAGGGTCTAAAGGCCAAGCTAACGCTACACATGGTCTGTTTATTATTACAAGTCATACGCCACGGTCTGGGACTGACATATCTGTCAGGGCGATACAGAACATTCGCCCATATGTCTTGCTCTTTAGAGTAGACTGTTGCTAAGAATTGGTACTTAATCCAGTAATTACGAGAGAGATGCAAACAGGGAGCTACCCACTTTTTTATTTCCTCCTCTTGGAATCCCCACCAAGTTCGTTTTTCATCTCGCTTATTGTATTCGTACCATGCCTGGAGCAGTATCTTAACTGTTTTTGTATGTTGTAATTTAGTACAATCATAACGCCAATTAGACAGAACAGATACTTCTGTTTCCCACAACCGACATCGAGGGGACGCTCCGCTACGTTCCCACACTGAATTATTAAGACTAAGGAAAATTCTTTCAGCCACACATTTGTCAATTTTATCAAAATCACCTTTAGGTGTGTCAAACAACTCGTTTGGTTTTGGTACTCTCTGTACATACATATCCGAATAATAGGGTCCCATCAGGCCTGTATGAGTCCTAGTATCACCTTCCACAAAATCACCTTCAAAATGAAGTACCTGTGGGGATATCCAAACCCATGGCAATGTTTCATTTAACCAGTCCTCATACCAAGCGTGACGAGGTTGAAAAACTGCAGCCCAGCTCCAATAATAGTATCTTTGATTCATTACTGGTGTTATTGTCAAATAATTTTGGGTTTTGCATTCACTGTACAGGTTCCAATAGCAGATTGAGAGCTTCTTGAATTTATTTTCCATGCAATCATCCATATAAGCCTGTTTCTTCCTTGTGTCTCGGTCCGGATCTACATAGGGCCTGACAGATGGGCTTATGCCTCCATCTCCAGCTACATCTTTTGGAGCTGATGGGCGGGCTGTTCCAGCAGTGGGTCGTATATTGGAACCTTGTTCAATTGCGTTGATTCTGAGCACCGTCTTGTGTTTCGTGGTGTGGACAGTCTTGACCTTAAATAGGTCTTGATGTTCTCCAGTCCGGTTTCCTCTGATGAAAGGAGGGATTTTGTCACAGTCCAGATGAAAGTTGCCCCAAAATTCCCAACGTGGGAGTATGGCTTGGCAGCTGTCATCCCTCGGTGGAGCAGGGTGTATCACTTCAGCCTCCCAGTAACCCTGGTGGCGTAACCCCATTAGTGGTCGACAGCCCCAATCACAGTGCCATTCAGGGGGTTCTTTATCTGGATGAATCCAGTTACATCTCGTTGTTCTTCTTATGTTATCACGCAGGAGCATTATCCAAGTCACAATGCCGTCAGGCAAAACCAGTAGATTGTTTACCCTGAAATGGGGTTTGTCTGGCCCTGTGAGGTTCTCAGCTTCCATAGCTAATACCCACTCAGGGGTTTTCTTCAGCTGGTGCATCCAAATTTGATAGCCTGCTTGTCGTACTCTCTTCCAGGTCTTGATTTGATTTTTGACAGTGTCATTTCGGTCCCATGGCATGAACATGTTTCTTTGTGTGGTGTCCCAGCATGTAATGTTTGCATATTTAGATCTCCCATGGGAGACTTTCACATGGGTCAGGCTCCATGGTCTGATCCCGGCTTGATACAAAATAACCAACAACATAACTAAGCCTATTAACACTACGAATCCCCGCAACAGGGTTCGTAGACAGGTTGCTTTATCCATTCTCATAATCCTTAAACAGTCCTTAGGTCGGTCAGGGGTCGCCATATCTTCATAGACATGTGGATCTGCATCGCTATCCGAATCATCTTGGCTTATTCTCCTTTCCAGGAGAATCATGTTGAGAGGGTTTCTCTTCAAAGTCTTTGTTCTTTGTTCTTTTTAACTCTTGTCTTCCTCCTCGAGCGCCAGTGAGTTGTGGTCACTCGATCGTTGAGGAGCTCTAAATATAGTGGAGAAGGGTGTGGCAATCCAGGTTGCAGTCCTTTCCACACCCACTTCCACTGAATCACCAACCATTCGGTAGGTTCAGGCTGGGGTCCTTCCAGGCGCCATTTCTGTTGGGGTTTGTGTCCCCGCATTGCTTCATATTCTATCTCACAGAGTGCTACGAGATACTGGATAGCTGTGGGACCTTCTTCTACCAGGGTTTCCACCAGAGTTATCAGTGGTTGGTCTTGATACATCACTTGTATCACATATCCATTTCTTGTCCATGGCCTATGCCAGCGGTGATAGGGTGTGATCATACGGTCTTCTACCACTCCTATAGGTAGGTGTTGGTTCTCGATGATGTAGCGCTCTGGTTTACTCACTAATCTTTGGATTGTTTTCACCATGGAGGGGCTAGTGGTCCATATCACCATGCCTCCCACAGAGATTTCAAAGAATTGACTTTGATATATTTCACGATAGTTGGGTCCCCATCTTAATTTGATACTTATTCCTTTTATCGTCAGGTAGACTACGTTAAATATCCATGGTGAGGTAGGAGGACAAGGCTTAGGGCGAGTGTTATACCGGGGCAGGTATGCCAGCTTCTGGTGATATTCTTCTTGAGGTTCATCCAAATGAGACCTTCTGGTATATTTAGTGTTTGAGTAGAAATAGTTTTTTGTGCAGTTTTCCCATATAGAGA
>JBBPBX010102939.1:0-11964 GCA_038048925.1 Garcialebias charrua | reverse complement strand
TTTTGTTTTGTTTTTGTTTTGTGTGTTGTGTTTTGTTTTTTGTGTTGTGTTTTTTGTTTTGTTTTTTGTGTTGTTTTATTTATTTATTTTTTGTGTTTTTTTGTGTGTGTTGTTTTTTTGTGTTTTTTGTTGTGTTGCTTTGTTTGTTGTGTTGCTTTGTTTTTGTTCTGTTTTTGTGTTGTGTTTTGGTTTTTGTGTTGTGTTTTGTTTTTGTGTTGTGTGTTTTGTTTTTTGTGTTGTGTTTTGTTTTTTATTTGTTGTGTGTTGTTTTGTGTTTTGTTTTTGTTTTGTTTGTTTTTTGTTTTGTTTTTTGTGTTGTGTGTCTTTGTTTTGTTTGTTTTTGTGTTTGTTTTTGTTTTTTTGTTTTTGTGGGGGGTTTTGTGTTTTGTTTTTGTTTTGTTTTTTGTGTTTTGTTTTGTTTGTTGTGTTGTGTTTTGTTTGTTGTGTTGTTTTGTTTGTTCTGTTGTTTTTTTGTTGTGTTGTGTTTTGTTGTGTTGTGTTTTGTGTGTTGTGTTGTGTTTTGTGTGTTGTGTTTTGTTTTGTTTTTGTTGTTGTGTTTTATTTGTTGTGTTTTTGTTTTTGTGTTTTGTTTTTGTGTTGTGTTTTGTTTTTTGTGTTGTTTTGTTTTTTGTGTTGTGTTTTTTTGTTGTTGTTGTTGTTGTGTTGGTTTGTTTGTTGTTTTGTTTTAGTTTTATTTTTTGTTGTGTGTTTTTGTTTTTTTGAAACAAATTAACATTTTCTGAAACACTTTAACAAATTCTGAAACAAATTAACATTTTCTGAAACACTTTAACAAATTCTGAAACAAATTAACATTTTCTGAAACACTTTAACAAATTCTGAAACAAATTAACATTTTCTGAAACACTTTAACAAATTCTGAAACACTTTAACATTTTCTGAAACAAATTAACATTTTCTGAAACACTTTAACAAATTCTGAAACAAATTAACATTTTCTGAAACACTTTAACAAATTCTGAAACAAATTAACATTTTCTGAAACACTTTAACAAATTCTGAAACAAATTAACATTTTCTGAAACACTTTAACAAATTCTGAAACAAATTAACATTTTCTGAAACACTTTAGCAAATGAGAGAATCACACACGGAAAGGGAATGTCCTAACGAGGCTGACCCGGAAGTGATGACCCGGAAGTGATGACATTTCGACCCGAGATGGACAACACGCGAAAACAAACTAAAGAAAAGCGATCTTTACATGCATCCTTCACATTTAAAAGGTAAGTTATGCTGAGGGCAAAACATAAATATATGAAACATGTTTATCGTCATGATCGCGTTTTTTTCCGACCGAACATATATTCATGTAATGGCAGCGTTACTTTCTACCACAGTGTGCTCCTTTGTCTGGCGTTGGCCAGTAATAAAACCATTATGGTTTTATGTGTGGTTTATGTGTCTGTGTTTTACAATAAAACTGTGGTGATTTCTTAAAAAGTAAGTGTTGCAACGCTGCCTAAAAAACACTAACTTTTAAGGATCAGGATTACTTTATGTTTTATTCACAGATTATGCTCAGTG
Organism: Garcialebias charrua; assembly: GCA_038048925.1. Lineage (NCBI taxonomy): Eukaryota > Metazoa > Chordata > Actinopteri > Cyprinodontiformes > Rivulidae > Garcialebias > Garcialebias charrua. The sequence continues at coordinate 10,416 of JBBPBX010102939.1, read as the reverse complement.
TTTTTTATTAGAGTGAGGATAAAGTCAGCATTTTTTTCACAATCATAGATTCTGTTTCAATTTTTGCCAAAATGTAATAATAATAATTAAAATAATAATATCAGAGAGAGTACACTGTGTTGAAACACTGATATCTGATTGCAGTACAAGTAAATAAAAACAGATAAATCATTATATTTTATGTCCTTCCTGTCTTTAGCTGCATTTGAGCACCTTTTGATGTTTAGAGCTAAATGAACAGAATGGAAAATATATTTGTTTCCTTGCTGCAGGTCAATCTGCTAGTTTCCTTAAATAGAAACTTTTTGAACTATCAGTACGTTGAATAATCAGTTGAGCTCTTATGCAAAATATATTTAAAAGGTTTTCAGATTTTTTTTAACGCATGATCTACCCTTTTTTGCTCCATACTAGGCCAAAATGCAGAAGAAGACCATCTTTTATCCAGGAAAACAAAGAGTTGTTTTCCGCAAGGGACCCCTTGGATTTCTTCGTCAGGACCCCTCTCCTGAGGCCAAAATGATAAAAAATTATCCTAGTGTGCAGAACAAATCTGAGCCATAGAGAGAGGATATTGTGCGGCGAAATGTTTGTCTGCAGTTCGTCAAAGAGGAGGGGATGTCACAGATGATTCAGAAGTGCTGGGAGACTAGAAGCTGCAGCAGCACCTGCTCAAGAGACAGAAATCATCCTCCAGTCATACAACCACACCATCCAGTGTGCCACAGAAACATCTGGGTGAGCAACTAAGAATGTTGTATTAACAATTTTAAGATGAAAGGACAAAAATTGCCTTAAAAACTGAATATTCCTCCCAAACTGATCCTTGATTTTTTTACAATATAATTTTTTGATTTCTCATAGTGATGGAGGAGTACGAAGGATTGGAGGCTGCAATGCTGAGCATCTCACCCTCTACGCTCCTGCGTCAGAGCAGTACGCACACTATAGTTACACTTGATGAAATTCTAAAATATAATCTGCTTGTGTTTAGTCTCTCTCCCATATTTGTCTTTGTGTACACAGTGTCAGGATCAGCGGAAACAGAGGGAACCCCAGTGTCAAACAGAGCAAAGACAGGTTTTTCTTAAAGTAGGTGATTTCAGGACTGGAGTGTTATTCTCTTTTACGATGAATAACCCTCCAAAACTGAGCCTTGACCTATTGTGTTCTGGCAGAAGCAGAAGGAATAAAAGCACAACTTTTTGAGTTTCCACTAACACCACCTGTTGTGTTCAATTGGGATTCATACAGTGACTGATACATTATCTTTATTTAGGTCCAACTGCAACGGTGTCCAGGTGTTCAGACGCATCAGGTGATTCAGAATCCTCAACAGTTAACGGTAAAGAAATGTACATTCTATTACTGAAAAGAAATCTGATGCTTTATGTTTTTAAGCTACGGTACATAAAATCATTTGTTTACTTTCTTCTGATTGTTTACAGTCCTGGCAAACACACAACAGACATCCGTGGCCCTTCCATCACAACAGACATCCGTGGCCCTTCCATCACAACAGACATCCGTGGCCCTTCCATCACAACAGACATCCGTGGCCCTTCCATCACAACAGACATCCGTGGCCCTTCCATCACAACAGACATCCGTGGCCCTTCCATCACCGCTGTCATTTCTACTGAAGGAAAAAGAGAGTGCAAAGAATACAGAGTTGTATAAAGGTTCGTTTCAACTCACCCTTAAATATCTATTTGTTGCATCAATAGCAATGTCTGGATAATTTTCACAGCTACTTCATCTGTTGTTTTAAAATTATACTGAAGCCATAAATAAATAACTGAAAGATATCGCTCCTTTTCAGATTCCAGCACAAGTGCAGCTTCCACCTCTGCACAGAGACCTTTCCTTTGAGGACAGTGCTGAAGATGGTAAGAACTGACTGCATACAAAAAATAATTAATTTTTTTACTGAGTAGTTTGCTTTATTAACAGCATTTCCACGCTGTTTGTCAAATATTTTGTAAACAATGTGGCTAATATTTGGAACACAGTCTTTTTTTTATGGAACCCTAATTCCATGTATTTTTATTTTTTTATGATAGTTCCCTCAGCTCAGCCGCCCTTTGCTGTTCCTCTGCCTCAACCTGACCATGACATTAACAGCTGGAACTGTTCTCGGCACCAGAAACTGTGGATGAAGACAGAGCTGCAAGATCTCGTCCTGTGGCCTGGCTCTCGTCCTGTACGTCATCTTGGATATGCAATTTCCCTCTGGCGTCATCCTCCGCAGCCTCTTGATTGGGACCAACACAGGACTTTGAAAAGAGGAATAGCAGCTCCTTCACAGCTTCCTCTGCCATCGTTCATCACCAAACAAGTACAAACTCCACCTGTGGCATTGAGCTCAAATTTGGCTGTTCCACTTGCTGAGGCATCAGTAGCACAACCGGCCTTCAGTCCCTCTAGTTACTTCCTAAAGCAGGAAATCCAGTCAGAAATACTCCAAGTTTCTACAACAGGTGAGCAAACACAGTGCTATGTATTTACATTTCTAGATTAAATTTAGGAAATGTATAAACTTATACTGATGAATTGTACTTACCTTATTGTGTTTCAGAGACTTCACATCCTCTGCGATCCTCACCAAGGAGTGCCCGCACTGGACCAGTAAAGACCGGTGGACGTGTCTTTGTGTTGGATCACACACGCTGGACACCACCTATGAAAGAGGCGATTGATGGCTTGCTGCAGAAACACCCAAGCTTCACATCTCACGGTATGTGAAGCACTTGTCAAAGCTCCTGAACACCAGCTCTTCGTTAAATACAAGCCCCGAAAAACTTGTGGAAACCCAGGAACTGTGGCACACTTTAACCAGTCAGTCAACCAGTGTGTCTGTGACCACCATTGAGCTGCCTGTCTTCAATCCACACGCACCTGTGTAAGAATTATGAAGGAGGTCAATATTAATACTGATCTCCTTTTTATCTTAATTAATCTACTTATTCAGATTGAATAGTAAATTCACGGATTCTGTTCTTTTTCAGTTTACCCAATATTTCTGTGATCTTTATGATGGATAAATACACAAAGCCATTAAGTGACAAAGACGTTAACTTAGTTTGATATGTCAAAGAGACACTATCATTTATTTAAAATAAATCAACTAAATTAACACCATTACACTTGATTGACATGATTTCACTTTCTTTCAAATTAATACGTCAGCACACTTGAATCATAACACAACAGACATAAATATTGGATGTTAACATATTTAGTCTGTGGGCATTTCAGCTTAAAATAGTTTCCAGCTTAGATAGAGAGGGAAAGATTTAGGAGGAGAAATTTATGGAGGAAGAAAAGTTAAGAGTCAGGGAGTTATCTTGATGTGTTTTAACCAGAAACATGGCAGTTCTCCGGCCGATTAAAGCTACACGTTGGTACCCTTGGCAAAGCATTTGACGACTTGTTACCTCGTGAAGATGGTCAGTCTCCCTCGGTCCAGTTTGGTCAGTTCGTTTACCATTCTCAGCGTCTCCAGACGTGCGCCTTGACTCGAACCGAAAGTAACGGCAGCTCCTGGTGGTGTTTCCAAGATAAGACGTTCCTTAAAGGAATGTCAATAAAAGAGAGCTTTTCACGGCTTGAAATAGATTTATAACAGGCATGTTATAAATCTTTTAACTGAATGACGTGTCCTTAGCGTGTGACTAGACGATCATCAGTTCTTTGGAGAAGACCATGGTTTGAGGCTTACTCCAGCAGACTTCCTAAGAGAAAGTAAGATGTGAAGGTTTTAACTGAGACGTGACCCAGAAAATGTGTTCTTTCTGATTGGCCGAATGGCATCATAAGTTGATGTGAGGATGACATCAACATGTTGAAAGGGGGTCAAAAGATTAGTTTGTCAGAAAGATAAAGTGTTAGTTTCAGATGTCAGCATTTTATCATAAAACTGATTCCTTTGCTTTAACACTTTAACAAAATACTGTTGGTTTGATTAAAACAACGTCATTAAGCATCACATATGGGACCTATTAATGATAATAGCTTGATTATTAAATAGGACAAAAACAAAAGTCTTTGGGTGTCTAGATTGTCCTGAGCTCAAGCTAAAATGAATGAGATAAAGTGTTCCTTTTATCTTCACATGCAAGTTCGAGAGGAGAGGAGAAATCCTCCATGTACAACATTTTGAATTAAGCAGAGTATTTGATTTATCTGACATTAAAATGTACTGATGCTCTTACAAATAAAATTATTCATTTGATAACATTTGAATTAACAAAATTAAAAGAAGTCTCTGTGACCCGAGATTGCACCTTTGACACAGCAGTGAAACACAGTTTAACTCTCACAGAATAACACAGCTTAAAAGCACACATCATGAAAATGACAAAAGTTATTCTTTTGATCACATCAGCCTAAAATCAAAGATAGAAATAGTCTCTTATTGGTGACTATGTTATCAGATTATAGCTAAATGAATAATTTTGTAGTAAATGTCTTGCTTTACTGAGAGGTCAGTAAAGGTCATCACTGGACAGTTCAAAAACCTTAATTTGACCCTGGGTAGGTCCACTACATCTCCCCCCTTTTGGAAGCCATCGCCAGTCCTTGGGGATGGGGTCCAACACGAAAGGAAACCTTGAACTGTCTTTGATCTTGAAGTAATCCAGCAAGTGGAAAAAAAAATCAAAAATTATAATCCCATAAAGTTTTTGGAAATTCCATACTGTTCGTAGGTAATCCCATTGCGAAAAGCTTTTAATCCTTTGGAAAACAAAGTCTGTTAACTCTTGGAAAACAAAGTCTGTGATCCCTTGGAAAGCAAAGTCTTATAATCCACAGCGGTAATTCCACAGCAGTAAATCCACAACGATTAGTTTTGTCGATTGCATCAGCACCAATTGTTTTTATCAGCATGTAGAGGGGATCCCTCGATTGACGCAGAGGAGGCGGCCCTTGGATGAAGGTTGAAGACCAAGCGTTGGAGCTGCAGGTCCCCACATCGATGGTTGGAGGCTGGTTGGTTTCCAGTCCGTGCCACTCTGGTTCTATGTGTCATGCATTTATGTGGTTTTTAAGGTGGGCTTATGATTGGGATTTTACATTAAGCCTTACCTATATGCACCTGGTATGTAAGCTATCATGGTTTAGATCAGCTACAATTACCAATTAAGGGGTGGATCAAATCTATAAATTAGGTATAGGGATCTGTACCTATAGAATTTTGGAGGGCTTCTGTAACGAAGGCCTCTAATTCCAAACTATTCCTCCATTCATTACTTAGTTTAGGTTAAACTAACATAAAATGAAATATAGTTTGATCTAAATGTCTGTTGTCTTTTAGACGAACGACGTAGGATTTGGTATTCCTAATAAATTTTGAAGTCTATGGCGAGACTCATCAAAATGAATAGACAATCTAGAATAGAAACGATCGAATCGGTTCAATTTAGAAATTGTGAGGTCAATATAGTTTATGGTACCTTGAGTAGCTTTAAACTACATTGACTCTTCGACGATTGAGATTTAACAAAACGAACTGCATGTTGGCATAGTTAAATCCATATCATTCATTAACCAATGTTAATACAAAACCTTTTTGGCTGGGAGTGTTCAGAACCAAACAAAATCTCAACTAATGACAACAGTAATGACTAAACAACAAGGAAACAACGTTTCACTGCTTCGACACACTCTTGTCGTCAGATTCCAAAGTGCAACACACAAGAAAACAGGTCTCAACTTTATGACCGAGGTCAAATTAAATCTCGTGGATTTAAACGGTTGTTAAGGTTAGTTTTTTGTTGTGGGTTTTAGGCTTAGCGTTTCTAAGTTCAAATTGGACAATGCGACTTATAGGGTGGGAAATATGGTAGTTTAAACCTGATTAGTTTATTTACTAACTTGTGTTTGGACGACCTTATTATCCCATGAAGTCGGTGAGTTTGTGAGATCTTTGTCTTTTGTGGAGTCATTGAACGCCTTGTAAGGTTTGATCTGATTTCGATGTACCCATTTAGCAATTGGCTCTTTGCGGCCTTTGCTGATTTTGATTTCGTAGACGACTGAGGACACTTTGTCTGTTATCAGATGAGGTCCAGTCCACCTGGGCATTAGTTTGCGGGCGAGAGTTCCGGTCCCGGACTCTCCTTTCCCGGTTGCTGGGGCGAACGTATAGTACCAGACTCTGTCTCCCACTTGGAGTTCATTGTGAGAGGCCTTCTGGTCGTAGTACGCCTTGCGTCCTTCAGCGGATTTTTCCAGGTTTTTCTGGGCGAAAGCAAAAGTGTTTCTGAGGTGTACATTCAAATCTTTCATGTATTGTTGTGTAGTGTAGGCTGTCGCCATGGCGGCGTCGCCTGGTTGGTACAACAGGTGTAGAGGGAGAGTCATTTGTCGACCGGTCATCATCTCGAAGGGAGAGATGCCAGTTGATGTGTGTGGAGTGGCTCTTATGGCCATGAGGACCAGAGGGAGTTTCACGTCCCAGTCCTTGTGGTTTGCAGCCACGTATTTCTTCAAAATACTCACCACAGTTCTGTTTGCTCTCTCTACTTGGCCTGAAGCCTGTGGGTGGTAGCCGACATGAAAGTTGGCCTTGACGCCTAGCGTCTTCCACAGTTCTTTCATCACTTCACCTGTGAAGTGTGTACCTTGGTCTGAGTTCACCCTAAGGGGAAGTCCAAACCTTGAGAATATATGATTCATTAACAACATAGCAGTAGTTTGTGCTGTGTCGTTAGGAGCTGGTAGGCATTCTACCCATTTGGTGAATGCACAGGTTACCGTGAGAAAATATTTATTTCCTCTAGAGCTCTTAGTGAGTGGTCCAACCCAGTCGATCTGGAGGTCAGACCATGGGAATGCAATGCCTCTGCTTTGCAGTGGTGCTCTGTGAAGTGGTCTGGTTGGCTGAAACTGGCCACAGACCACGCACCCTTCAATGTAGTCCTTGACATCCTTTTTCATTCCAGGCCAATAGGCAATTTGTTTTAATGCCGTCAGCGTGGCTTTATCTCCTTTGTGTCCTGCGGACGGGAGATCATGGGCATGAACTAACATCACCCCCCTTTGGTCATGGGGAACCACGAACACAGGTGAGGACGTTGGTCCATGAGCGAAAGTTAAGATGCCCTTGATTAGTTTTAGCTGTTTGCGCAGCTGATAGAGGACCTTAAGGTCTGGATCGGAATCCAGGTCGTCTTTAGACGGACTATTTTTGTTCGGATCAGTCAGGTACAGTATCATGGAGTTGATAGCAGGATCCGACTTTTGTAGTTGGATGATGTCTGGGTCAGTCAGTGCGGGTCGTACAGAGACTGCGTTGTCAGCAGGTCTGGTTGCGGCCTGTGCACGTGTGACTGCCATAACTCTGACTGAAGGTTGTGTTGGCAGAGTCTCGATTAACCAGGAGGGGTCGAAGGACCATAGAGGACCTTCGTCGGCTCCTTCTTTGGCTAAGGAGTCTGCAATGTCATTGTAGTGCTTGTCATCGCCTGGGACTCTAGAATGCCCTGGAACTTTCTTCCAGTAGATCTGTAAGTCGTGTGATGTCACCAAGTGATCACACGCTATGAAAAGCTCTTTGTGTTTGACCACTTTTCTGTCGCTTGTTAGGAAACCGTTCTGTTTCCACACAGCGAGGTGACAAGCGAAACTCAAACGAGCATAGTTAGAGTCAGTGCAGATGACTAGCGTCTTGATAGAGCGTTCTACTACCATCTGGAGAGCTATTAGGATTCCTGCAATCTCAGCGTACTGAGAAGTCTGAGATCCTAATTTGTAGCTGAAAGTTATCTGCTCTTGGTCTTGGAGGAGGACCCCTCCAACACCTGCTCTGCAGATCTTGTCGCGGAGGAATGAAGATCCATCCACGTACAACGTTGTCATATCTTTGCAGATATTGTCATCAAAGAAGTGGTGATTCGGGTCTTCAGTTACTGGGGGTTTTACCTCAACCGGCGGCTGGGTGGCTGGTACATCTTGTGTACACTTCTGGCAGATTGCCAAGTCCGTCCCCAGATGTGACTTCTTGTTTTGACCATAACGTATGTCTAGGTTAAAACTTTGAAGCGCCATGAGCCACGTTGCAACACGTGAGTTTGTCACCACACCATCTCTGATGCGTTCACTGTTAAGAAAGGTCACTGGCTGGTGTTGTGTTTCCACAATGATTTTCTGTCCACCAATGTAGCTGGAGAAATGTTTAACTGCCCACACTGTGGTCAGTAAAGCTTTCTCACAGTCTGAGAATCTCAACTCGGGGCCTGCCATCGTTTTGCTGGCATAGGCTACTACACGTTTGTCTCTGTCGTGTATCTGGTACAGACCTGCACTTATGCAATGAGCTGAGAAGCCCACTTCCAAGTAAAACTCTTTGTTGTAGTCTGGGTAGACTAAACAAGGGGCTGACTTGATCCTGTTTATAAGAGCGTCCATTGCCTGTTGCTGTTTGTCAGTCCAAACAAATGGTACGTCTTTTTTAAGGAGTTCAGTCAGTGGTTTCGCAAGGTCCGCATAGTTCTCGATGAATTGGTTCGAGTAGTTACACACGCCCAGAAAACTTTGTAGTTCTTTGAGATTGGTGGGGACTTTGAGATTGTCGAGGCCTTGGGTGCGAGTCAGCTGTGGTTGTACTCCGTCAGGACCTACAAGTAGGCCAACGTAGTCCACTTTGGTTCTGCACCATTGGCATTTTGACAGTGATATTTTAGCACCAGCAGTTGTCAGCTGATTCAGAACGTGGTCGATCTCAGCCAAATGTGAGTCCAGTGTTGGCTGCCTCAAAAGGACATCGTCCACGTAGATCAGTGTCCCACGCTCGTGGGCGTCTGGACATGCTTTGTTCAAGAAAATGTTGAACTCTGCAGGTGAGTTAGCGTAGCCAAAGGGACACCTGTTAAAGGTGTACTGACGGCCACCAAAAGTGAAAGCTAGTTTGTACTGGTCCTCGGCGCGCACAGGGATGGTCCAAAAACCAGAGGCGACGTCGAGAGTCGAGAAGTACTTACCATTGGTGACCTTGGGCAGTTCCTGTTGGAGTTGCGTCATAGGCCATCTGGATAAGGGAACTTGTTTGTTTAGCTTTCTGTAGTCTATAGTGAGTCTCCACTTACCATTAGGTTTTAACACCGGCCATAAAGGCGCAGAGTAAGTGCTGTTACAGTATCGGATGATACCTTTTTCTAACAGGTCATTAATGATTTCTCTGATAGGTTGATGTGCTGCCAGAGGAATCTTGTACTGTCTGACAAATGCAGGGGGAGCATTAGGCGGGGTTGGGATGCTCACTGTATGGAGCGTGGTCAACCCACAATCCATCGAGTCAGTTGAGAATGATTTCTCATATTTTAGAAGAACTTTGCGAAGTTTGTCCCTTTCTTCATCAGTTTTCAGGGCGTCGGCTTGGGCGACCACCTGGTCAATCTGTGAAGCAACTGAGAGGGATTCTTGTTCTTTGGGGAGCTCCAGTGAGTCCCCTTCAGTGTCGTAAAACCTGTCAACAGGTAGTGCACTGTAAGTTTGGGGGCATAGACTGTCTCCTTTGTTGAAACCGAACCTGCGGACAGTGTCCTGGTCGGACTCAGTGGGGGAGAAAAGAGCTATGGCCTGTGTTGGTTTCGTGAACAAGACTTGCCCCGTGTGTTGATATGGGATCAAGTTCTCTGGGAGTCCTCCCAGAAATGGAATGCTTAGCTCAAAATCATGAAAATCAGTGGAGATCAACCATCCTAGCTGTGTGTTTTTTGGGATCAGTACCTCTTCTGTGCTTGTGTTGCACACAGCAACAGTCGTGGTTCTGCAGTCGAGGGTCACTTGGAATGTGGCCTCCATGGACAGTCCTAAGTTGAAAAACATAGGAGATGGTTGAAAGTATGCCAGTTTTGTGCTAATAGCTTGTCCTTTCATGATGTGAATCATCACCGGCATGTTCATAACCTGAGGTGGTACCGCAGTGTTATGGCTGTTAGCAATCTGACAGACCTCTGGAATGGTCTGTCCAGCCTTAAGGTTCTCTGTTGTTAGCACAGGAGAGTCCTTTGTGGCTGTGTCTAGTGACCACAGTACATTGTTGTTGATGTCCACTCGGACACCTAACCTTACCAAAATGTCGGAGCCTATGTAGGTTGCATGTGGTAAGTTCGGGACCACGAGGAACGGGTGATCCAGTTCTCGTTGGTTCCAGATCAGTTTCAGGTCAATGATCCCTTTTGCGGTCATTACCTGTTTATCGTTGGGGTCCAACGAAAAGCGGAAAGCCTTTTTGTTCATTTCTAGACCCAACTGTTTTTTAACCAAGGTTCCATAGAAAGCTTGGCTGATCGCTGATTTCTCCGTCCAAGGAGACAAAACAGCATCATCGGTGTGGGATCCTTGGATCTCAACACCTTTGACTACCTGCGGTAGGTAGTGTTCAGTGAGTGCTGACTGTTTCAGCTCGCA
>JBBPBX010102938.1:0-11964 GCA_038048925.1 Garcialebias charrua | reverse complement strand
AGGAACATACATATATACAGACACACAAACAGAACCCAGATGCACAAGCCAAAGTATGAAGCATTACAATCAGCACATGGCGTACACATACACTGCACGTATACATGAACATATACATAAACACATTAAAGGGCGGCTAGTGGAGAGATCGTGGAAAAGTTTAGTCAGCTTAATCTGGTCGTCAAAAACTGTTCCAAGAAAGGATTCCAATAGCGCAAAAAGGTGTCTTTAGAGCCTATCCGAAGTCTCTCCATCTGTATCACTGACATCATGTCCGTAATCCACTGTTGGAATGAAAGAGGAACTGAAGACTTCCAGTGGTTGTCGCAATACAGCGTGTATGGTCCCTGGCACCCGGGGGCATCCGAAGATTATAAGTCCTGGTTCAGGTTGTAAGAGAACGCTGTATGCCTTAGAGTACCAATGAAATATTTTTGACCATAAACCGATTAAGGACGGACAGGACCAAAAGGCATGAGACAGTGTGCCCTCAGATATGTTACACCTGTCACATATTGGGGAAACCGAGGGGTATATCTTGTGTAATCTGACCTTTGAGTAATGTAATCGATATGTGATTTTGAACTGAATTAGCTGATGTCTGCTGTTTATTGAACAGGAACTGATTTTATAAAGGCATCTGTTCCACCATGATTCAGAGATTGTTATCCCTAGCTCATTTCCTCAGGCCTCCCTTGTTTTTGTGGTACGTGCCACATTGCAGTCACCAAACAGATGTACATTATTATTCTTGTAATAAGATGTCGTGAATCAGGAGGGCTCCTAAGAATCTCAAATATACCGTGCTCAAGCGGAAGAATATCGTAGTTTTTAATCTTTGACTTAATATAATGCCTGGCCTGCAAATATCGAAAAAAGTGTGAGTGGGGCAGATTATATTTTTCTTTCAGTAGACTGAATGATGCAAATTTGTTATCAATATACATGTCCTTGATTAACACCAGCCCTTTTTTCTTCCAATCATGATAAATTTTATCCTGCCAGGGGGGCAGGAAGCTATGGTTAAAGCATAATGGCGTCTGTACAGATGTCTTTGGTAATGCAAAGGAACTCCTGATCTGATTTAGAATTCTTATTTCATGTTTTAACACAAAGCTCAGGTTTCGGTAGGCTTCCGGCTTTTCAAGATAAGCAAACAGTAGAGCTGGCGAGGAAGAGTTATTCGCCAGTTTAGACTCCATCCTGACCCACAACGGAGCAGTAATTGCCGGGTTACCAGGGAGCTCATGCTGCCAGAACGTTAATGCTCTGATGTTGGCAGCCCAATAATAATGTTTAAATGCAGGTAGTCCCAATCCTCCCTTCCCCCTCAGCCCTTGCAAATGCACTCTAGAGATCCTGGCATTTTTCCCATTCCATATATAAGATTGAATGATCGAGTCTAGTTCTTTAAAAAAGGCTGCTGTAAGGTAGATAGGAAGGTTTTGACATAAATATAAAAACATAGGTAGGGAAATCATTTTAACTGAATTGATGCGTCCGATCATTGACAGAGGCAGAGTTTTCCAGAATTCAATATTTAGTTTTAATCCTGATATAAACTTTGTAAAATTTAGTTTAAATATATGTTTTGGGTCTTTGGGCACGGTAATGCCTAGATAGGTAAGATGGTTTTCAACCACTTTGAATGGAACATTTTGTAAAAATCCTAATGGGTACGTGTTGGAAAGAGGCATTAACTCGCTCTTTGACCAATTGATTGTGTATCCAGAAATTTTACTAAAAGATGTAATCAGGTCGAGGAGGAAGGGGACCGATTTCACTGTATCATATAAATATAATATCACATCGTCGGCATACAAACTGATGGTCGTTTCAACGCCAGCGACATGAAGGCCTTCAATATGCGGGTGTGCCCTTATTGCCACAGCAAGTGGCTCCAAAGCAATAGCTTGCATTGGTCAGGATGAGCAGCACCTCAGACTGAGGAAGTCTTTATTTATAAGACTGAGCTGAATACAGCATCTCAGACTGAGGAAGTCTTTCGTCCGAAAGACTTCCAAAGACAGAGGGTGCTATTAGGTTGATTAGGCTGATGGTCCTCCTTGATCATGTGAGCAGCTGGTTTTGGCTGTCATCAGCAAACTGGATGATCCATGTGAGAGGGTGCTATTTATGAGACTGAGCTGAATGCAGCACCTCAGACTGAGGAAGTCTTTATTTATAAGACTGAGTTGAATACATTATCTCAGACTCGGACGAAAGACTAAAAGTTTCCACAGTTTTTTTTATTTTTTATTTGGCTTTGCTATGTTTTGTTTTTTTGAATGTCCAAAGGACCAGACTTAGCTTTTTTGATTGTTCTACTTGAATTATTGATTATTCATCAGGGTATTTTATCATGTCATGAAGGTCTTCATGTTTGAGTTTCATCATAATGGGAAAAATTTGTGGTATGTAAATTTTAAAAAAATAACTAAAAGCAATTATAAAAATTAAGTTTTAATCCTTGAAATATTTAATGCCTTCTATTAGTTTTTAAAAAAGTTGAAATCATACCAGAATTGGACACTGTTTTATATCCTGTCATCCTTGGCCAATTAGATTTTTCTTGTTGTTTCAGTGTTGATGCAGCGACACAGGATGAGTCTTTGGGAAGACTGGTTAATGACGACCAATTGAGCCCTAACAGCAAAATGAAGACAATTGTCAAAGGAAAACCTCATCTCTGTCTCTTTGCAATTAAGGACATAAATCCAGGGGAAGAGCTTACCTACAACTATGGAAACGCTGAGTGGCCATGGAGAGTGAAAGTAAATAACTAGAATTCCTGAAAGTTATTTGACAGCCAATAACATTTTGCCAATCTACACAGTCTGTTTGCGGTCTACTCCTAAGGTGTCTGCTCAACACAGTCCCAGCAATAGTTGTTCCTGTCAGGGGACTGCATTCTGAGGACTGTGTATAGATAAGCCGAAGCGTAATATTGTTTTCTATCACTAGGTATTTTAGTGGATATGGGTTTTTGGGAGAGTAGACACAGTCCCCACAATGCTTGTTCCTGTCAAGGGACAGCATTCTGAGGACTGTGTGTAGATGACTGTAGAGTAATATTGTTGGCAATCAGTAAGACCTTGCTTAAACTAGTATTGCCAAACAACTTGTCTAGCTTTACCATAGCTCTTTACACGGTGTTACTGTATAGTGTTCTAACTTGAAGTTAATATTAAATGAATCTTAATGACTCATTTGGTGTCTTCTCCACAGGTTTCTGCTCACCCTGACCAAACTGTAGGAGAAGAACCGATGGGATCACTATCCTCATCTCTTGAACCACAGGTGAACAGCTTTCTGACATGGAAATCTTTCTAATTTGTCTGACAGGTATTTTAGTGGACATGGGTTTTTGGGAGAGTAGACACAGTCCTCGCAATGCTTGTTCCTGTCAGGGGAGTGCATTCTGAGGACTGTGTGTAGATGACTGTAGAGTAATATTGTTGGCAATCAGTAAGACCTTGCTTAAAATAGTATTGCCAAACATCTTGTCTAGCTTTACCATAATAATAATAAAAATAATAATAATAATGAATTCAATTTATAACGCACTTTTCATTAGTGAAAATCTCAAAGTGCTATACACATTGAATGCTACACACATTCATACACTGGTAGTGGCAGACTACCATGCAAGGTGCTTTCCAGTCCTACCAGGAGCAACTCGGGGTTAAGTGTCTTGCCCAAGGACACAACGACACATGGTGTGGGGAACCGGGATTCGAACCACCAACCTTCCGATCAGGGGACGACTGCCATTACCACTACGCCACGGCCGCCCCAAAAACCCATAGCTCTTTACACAGTGTTACTCTATAGTGTTCTAACTTGAAGTTAATATTAAATGAATCTTAATGACTCATTTGGTGTCTTCTCCACAGGTTTCTGCTCATCCTGACCAAACTGTAGGAGAAGAACCGATGGGATCACTATCCTCATCTCTTGAACCACAGGTGAACAGCTTTCTGACATGGAAATCTTTCTAATTTGTCTGACAGGTATTTTAGTGGACATGGGTTTTTGGGAGAGTAGACACAGTCCTCGCAATGCTTGTTCCAGTCAGGGGACTGCATTCTGAGGACTGTATGTAGATGACTGTAGAGTAATATTGTTGGCAATCAGTAAGACCTTGCTTAAAATAGTATTGCCAAACAACTTGTCTAGCTTTACCATAGCTCTTTACACAGTGTTACTGTATAGTGTTCTAACTTGAAGTTAATATTAAATGAATCTTAATGACTCATTTGGTGTCTTCTCCACAGGTTTCTGCTCATCCTGACCAAACTGTAGGAGAAGAACCGATGGGATCGCTATCCTCATCTCTTGAACCACAGGTGAACAGCTTTCTGACTTGGAAATCTTTCTAATTTGTCTGACAGGTATTTTAGTGGACATGGGTTTTTGGGAGAGTAGACACAGTCCCCGCAATGCTTGTTCCTGTCAGGGGACTGCATTCTGAGGACTGTGTGTAGATGACTGTAGAGTAATATTGTTGGCAATCAGTAAGACCTTTTTAAAATAGTATTGCCAAACTTGTCTAGCTTTACCATAGCTTTTTACACAGTGTTACTGTATAGTGTTCTAACTTGAAGTTAATATTAAATAATTCTTAATAACTCATTTGGTGTCTTCTCCACAGGTTTCTGCTCATCTTGACCAAACTGTAGGAGAAGAACTGATGGGATCACTACCCTCATCTCTTGAACCACAGGTGAACAGCTTTCTGACTTTGAAATCTTTCTAATTTGTCTGACAGGTATTTTAGTGGACATGGGTTTTTGGGAGAGTAGACACAGTCCCCGCAATGCTTGTTCCTGTCAGGGGACTGCATTCTGAGGACTGTGTGTAGATGACTGTAGAGTAATATTGTTGGCAATCAGCAGGATCTTGCTTAAAATAGTATTGCCAAACAGCTTGTTTAGCTTTACCGTAGCTCTTTACACAGTGTTACTGTATAGTGTTCTAACTTGGTGTTAATATTAAATGAATCTTAATGACTCATTTGGTGTCTTCTACACAGGTTTCTGCTCACCCTGACCATTTGGTGTCTTCTCCACAGGTTTCTGCTCCTCCTGACCAAACTGTAGGAGAAGAACCGATGGGATCACTATCCTCATCTCTTGAACCACAGGTGAACAGCTTTCTGACTTGAAAATCTATCTAATTTGTCTGACAGGTATTTTAGTGGACATGGGTTTTTGGGAGAGTAGACACAGTCCCCGCAATGCTTGTTCCTGTCAGGGGACTGCATTCTGAGGACTGTGTGTAGATGACTGTAGAGTAATATTGTTGGCAATCAGTAGGACCTTGCTTAAAATAGTATTGCCAAACAACTTGTCTAGCTTTACCATAGCTCTTTACACAGTGTTACTGTATAGTGTTCTAACTTGGTGTTAATATTAAATGAATCTTAATGACTCATTTGGTGTCTTCTCCACAGGTTTCTGCTCACCCTGACCAAACTGTAGGAGAAGAACCGATGGGATCACTACCCTCATCTCTTGAACCACAGGTGAACAGCTTTCTGACTTGGAAATCTTTCTAATTTGTCTGACAGGTATTTTAGTGGACATGGGTTTTTGGGAGAGTAGACACAGTCCCCGCAATGCTTGTTCCTGTCAGGGGAGTGCATTCTGAGGACTGTGTGTAGATGACTGTAGAGTAATATTGTTGGCAATCAGTAAGACCTTGCTTAAAATAGTATTGCCAAACATCTTGTCTAGCATTACCATAATAATAAATAATAATAATAATAATAATGAATTCAATTTATAACGCACTTTTCATTAGTGAAAATCTCAAAGTGCTACACACATTGAATGCTACACACATTCATACACTGGTAGTGGCAGACTACCATGCAAGGTGCTTTCCAGTCCTACCGGGAGCAACTCGGGGTTAAGTGTCTTGCCCAAGGACACAACGACACATGGTGTGGGGAACCGGGATTCGAACCACCAACCTTCCGATCAGGGGACAACTGCCATTACCACTACGCCAACGCCGCCCCAAAAACCCATAGCTCTTTACACAGTGTTACTCTATAGTGTTCTAACTTGAAGTTAATATTAAATTAATCTTAATGACTCATTTGGTGTCTTCTCCACAGGTTTCTGCTCATCCTGACCAAACTGTAGGAGAAGAACCGTTGGGATCACTATCCTCATCTCTTTAACCACAGGTGAACAGCTTTCTGACTTGGAAATCTTTCTAATTTGTCTGACAGGTATTTTAGTGGACATGGGTTTTTGGGAGAGTAGACACAGTCCCCGCAATGCTTGTTCCTGTCAGGGGACTGCATTCTGAGGACTGTGTGTAGATGACTGTAGAGTAATAATGTTGGCAATCAGTAAGACCTTGCTTAAAATAGTATTGCCAAACAACTTGTCTAGCTTTACCATAGCTCTTTACTCAGGGTTACTGTATAGTGTTCTAACTTGAAGTTAATATTAAATGAATCTTAATGACTCATTTGGTGTCTTCTCCACAGGTTTCTGCTCATCCTGACCAAACTGTAGGAGAAGAACCGATGGGATCACTATCCTCATCTCTTGAACCACAGGTGAACAGCTTTCTGACTTGGAAATCTTTCTAATTTGTCTGACAGGTATTTTAGTGGACATGGGTTTTTGGGAGAGTAGACACAGTCCCCGCAATGCTTGTTCCTGTCAGGGGACTGCATTCTGAGGACTGTGTGTAGATGACTGTAGAGTAATAATGTTGGCAATCAGTAAGACCTTGCTTAAAATAGTATTGCCAAACAACTTGTCTAGCTTTACCATAGCTCTTTACTCAGGGTTACTGTATAGTGTTCTAACTTGAAGTTAATATTAAATGAATCTTAATGACTCATTTGGTGTCTTCTCCACAGGTTTCTGCTCATCCTGACCAAACTGTAGGAGAAGAACCGATGGGATCACTATCCTCATCTCTTGAACCACAGGTGAACAGCTTTCTGACTTGGAAATCTTTCTAATTTGTCTGACAGGTATTTTAATGGACATGGGTTTTTGGGACAGTAGACACAGTCCCTGCAATGCTTGTGCCTATCAGGGGACTGCATTCTGAGGACTGTGTGTAGATGACTGTAGAGTAATATTGTTGGCAATCAGTAGGACATTGCTTAAAATAGTATTGCCAAACAACTTGTCTAGCTTTACCGTAGCTCTTATTGTTACTGTATAGTGTTCTAACTTGAAGTTAATATTAAATGAATCTTAATGACTCATTTGGTGTCTTCTCTACAGGTTTCTGCTCACCCTGACCAAACTGTAGGAGAAGAACCGATGGGATCAAGATTTATGTTGTGCGAAGAGACTCAACAAAACTTGAACTCAATCATTTTCAAAGTAATTCAGAGGATTGATTTTCAGGTTGTTGAAAAAGGCAAAAATTGTTCTAGTAATATGTTTGCTTAAAGGTATCATAATTAGTTTTTTCTTTCTTTTTTTAAGTTGAGCTTCACCTTTAGTTGAAATGAGGCACAATGCTTTGTAGAGCTCTTTGGTGATCACCTTAATTTAAAGGACTTCAGGATTAAAATTTGAGTAGAATAGTGTTCTTAAAACCTGCTTCAAAGAAAGATTATTTGCTTCTGAATCTATTTAAGTAGGATCTTTTGTTTAGTTTGAGTCATGTATATTGTGTATCTTCTAGATACTCCCTGTGATGGACTGGAGACTTGTCCAGGTGTCCCTGTGATGGACTGGAGATTTGTGCAGGTGTCCTTGTGATGGACTGTTGACTTGGACTTGTCCAGGTGTCCCTGTGATGGACTAGAGATTTGTGCAGGTGTCCCTGTGATGGACTGGTGACTTGTCCACGTGTCCCTGTGATGGACTGGAGACTTGTAAATGTGTCCCTGTGATGGACTGTAGACTTGTCCATGTGTCCATGTGATGGACTGGAGACTTGTCCATGTGTCCCTGTGATGGACTGGAGACTTGTCCATGTGTCCTTGTGATGGACTGGAGACTTGTCCACGTCTCCCTGTGATGGACTGGAGACTTGTACACGTCTACCTGTGATGGACTGGAGACTTGTGCAAGTGTCCCTGTGATGGACTTGTGATGTCCACGTGTCCCTGTGATGGACTTGTGATGTCCACGTGTCCCTGTGATGGACTGGAGACTTGTCCAAGTGTCCCTGTGATGGACTGGAGACTTGTCCAAGTGTCCCTGTGATGGACTGGAGACTTGTCCAGGTGTCCCTGTCATGGACTAGAGACTTGTCCACATGTCCCTGTGATGGATTGGTGACTTGTCCTGGTGTCCCTGTCATGGACTGGAGACTTGTCCACATGTCCCTGTGATAAACTGGAGACTTGTCCAGGTGTTCTTGTCATGGACTAGAGACTTGTCCAAGTGTCCCTGTGATGGACTGGAGACTTGTCCAGGTGTCCCTTTGATAGCCTTTAGACTTGTGCAGGTGTCCCTGTGATGGACTAGTGACTTGTCCACGAGTCCCTGTGATAGACTGGAGACTTGTCCCTTTGATGGACTGGAGACTTGTCCACGTGTCCCTGTGATGGACTGGAGACTTGTGCAGGTGTCCCTGTGATGGACTGGTGACTTGTCCATGTGTCCCTGTGATGGACTGGAGACTTGTCCACGTGTCCCTGTAATGGACTGGAGACTTGTCCAGGTGTCACTGTGATGGACTGGTGACTTGTCCAGGTGTCACTGTGATGGACTGGTGACTTGTCCAGGTGTCACTGTGATGGACTGGTGACTTGTCCAGGTGTCACTGTGATGGACTGGAGACTTGTCCAGGTGTCACTGTGATGGACTGGTGACTTGTCCAGGTGTCACTGTGATAGGCTGGAGACTTGTCCAGGTGTCACTGTGATGGACTGGTGACTTGTCCAGGTGTCACTGTGATGGACTGGTGACTTGTCCAGGTGTCACTGTGATGGACTGGAGACTTGTCCAGGTGTCAATGTGATGGACTGGTGACTTTTCCATGTGTCCCTGTGATGGACTGGAGACTGCATGCTGTAATGCTGTATTCAACTCAGTCTTATAAATAGCACCCGCTCACAGTGGTTCAACCAGTTCGCAGGTCCTCCTTGATCATGTGAGCAACTGGTTTTGGCTATCAGCAAACTGGTTGGTCCACTGTGAGAGGGTGCTATTTATGAGACTGAGCTGAATGCAGCACCTCACACTGAGGAATGGTCAGAGATGGTGTCTCATAGTGCCTTGAGCACTATAAATCATGCCAAGTACATAAATCATGCCAAGTCCAATAAGCCATTAACATTATCATTCACTGAAGATGTTAAGCTTCTGCATCAGCATCTGAATAAATCAGGAGAAAATGCATTTAGCACCTTGAAAGATGATGCCAGCCCTCAGACTTATGTAGAACTTGCAAAAGTTACACTTGCACAGGTCATTGTGTTCAATTGTAGACGAGCAGGAGAGGTTTCAAAGATGCACCTACGAAGTTTTGTGGAGCGTGACACCACCAAGCTCCATGAAGATGATGCCATGGGTTTGTTAACGGTTGAACAGAAGCTCTACAGCCATTTCACTCGGGTTGAAATCATTGGGAAAAGAGGCTGAAAGGTTTCAGATGTCCCTGTGATGGATTGGAGACTTATGCAGGTGTCCCTGTGATGGACTGGTGACATGTCCAGATGTCCCTGTGATGGACTGGAGACTTGTCCACGTGTCCCTGTGATGGACTGGTGACTTGTGTAGGTGTCCCTGTGATGGACTGGTGACTTGTCCACGTGTCCCTGAGATGGACTGGAGACTTGTCCACGTGTCCCTGTGATGGATTAGAGACTTGTCCACATGTCCCTGTGATGGACTGGAGACTTGTCCACGTGTCCCTGTGATGGACTGGTGACTTGTCCACGTGTCCCTGTGATGGACTGGAGACTTGTCCAGGTGTCCCTGTGATGGACTGGAGACTTGTCCACGTATCCCTGTGATGGACTGGAGACTTGTGCAGGTGTCCCTGTGATGGACTGGTGACTTGTCCACGTGTCCCTGTGATGGACTGGAGACTTGTCCATGTGTCCCTGTGATGAACTGGTGACTTGTAAATGTGTCCCTGTGATGGACTGGAGACTTCTAAATGTGTCCCTATGATGGACTGGAGACTTGTAAATGTGTCCCTGTGATGGACTGGTGACTTGTCCAGATGTCCCTGTGATGGACTGGAGACTTGTCCACGTGTCCCTGTGATGGACTGGTGACTTGTGTAGGTGTTCCTATGATGGACTGGAGACTTGTAAATGTGTCCCTGTGATAGATTGGAGACTTGTGCATGTGTCCTTGTGATGGACTGGAGACTTGTCCACGTGTCCCTGTGATAGACTGGAGATTGTCCAGGTGTCCCTGTGATGGACTGGAGACTTGTCCAGGTGTCCCTGTGATGGACTGGAGACTTGTCCATGTGTCCATGTGATGGACTGGTGACTTGTAAATGTGTCCCTGTGATAGACTGGAGACCTGTAAATGTGTCCCTGTGATAGACTGGAGACCTGTAAATGTGTCCCTGTGATAGACTGGAGACTTGTAAATGTGTCCCTGTGATAGACTGGAGACTTGTAAATGTGTCCCTGTGATAGACTGGAGACTTGTAAATGTGTCCCTGTGATGGACTGGAGACTTGTAAATGTGTCCCTGTGATAGACTGGAGACTTGTAAATGTGTCCCTGTGATGGACTGGAGACTTGTAAATGTGTCCCTGTGATGGACTGGAGACTTGTAAATGTGTCCCTGTGATGGACTGGTGACTTGTCCACGTGTCCCTGTGATGGACTGGAGACTTGTCCAGGTGTCCCTGTGATAGACTGGAGACTTGTCCACGTGTCCCTGTGATAGACTGGAGACTTGTGCAGGTGTCCCTGTGATGGACTGGTGACTTGTCCACGTGTCCTTGTGATGGACTGGAGACTTGTGCAGGTGTCCATGTGATAGATTGGAAACTTGTCCACGTGTCCCTGTGATGGACTGGAGACTTGTCCACGTGTCCCTGTGATGTACTGGTGGCTTGTCCAGCTGTCCCTGTGATGGACTGGAGACCTGTCCAGGTGTCCCTGTGATGGACTGGTGACTTGTACACGTGTCCCTGTGATGGATTAGAGTCTTGTCCACATGTCCCTGTAATGGACTGGAGACTTGTCCACGTGTCCCTGTGATGGACTGGTGACTTGTCCACGTGTCCCTGTGATGGACTGGAGACTTGTCCAGGTGTCCCTGTGATGGACTGGAGACTTGTCCACGTATCCCTGTGATGGACTGGAGACTTGTGCAGGTGTCCCTGTGATGGACTGGTGACTTGTCCACGTGTCCCTGTGATGGACTGGAGACTTGTCCACGTGTCCCTGTGATGAACTGGTGACTTGTAAATGTGTCCCTGTGATGGACTGGAGACTTCTAAATGTGTCCCTATGATGGACTGGAGACTTGTAAATGTGTCCCTGTGATGGACTGGTGACTTGTCCAGATGTCCCTGTGATGGACTGGAGACTTGTCCACGTGTCCCTGTGATGGACTGGTGACTTGTGTAGGTGTTCCTATGATGGACTGGAGACTTGTAAATGTGTCCCTGTGATAGATTGGAGACTTGTGCATGTGTCCTTGTGATGGACTGGAGACTTGTCCACGTGTCCCTGTGATAGACTGGAGACTTGTCCAGGTGTCCCTGTGATGGACTGGAGACTTGTCCAGGTGTCCCTGTGATGGACTGGAGACTTGTCCAGGTGTCCCTGTGATGGACTGGAGACTTGTCCATGTGTCCATGTGATGGACTGGTGACTTGTAAATGTGTCCCTGTGATAGACTGGAGACCTGTAAATGTGTCCCTGTGATAGACTGGAGACCTGTAAATGTGTCCCTGTGATAGACTGGAGACTTGTAAATGTGTCCCTGTGATAGACTGGAGACTTGTAAATGTGTCCCTGTGATAGACTGGAGACTTGTAAATGTGTCC
>JBBPBX010102936.1:0-11964 GCA_038048925.1 Garcialebias charrua | reverse complement strand
GATTACGTCGCACCAACAGGAAAAGGAACGAGCACAACTTCCGTATTTACAAAATAAAATCACCACGGGCGGACTTAATCCTAGCTCTATACGGATTTATTTGTACAAAAATGCTTTCAAACTATCATTTATGACTACGCCTACAAACGCAATACAAGAAATAAATAAATAAATAAAGTATTTTATTCTGAAATGTAATACATCACTTCCTGTTGCTCAAACCATGTCCTGTCGCTCATTTACGAGAGAAGATCAAGGCAGCAGTCTCTACTGTTGTTCTCCTTCTTCCACCGAATGAATTGTTTTGTTCTGACTTACTTATTTATCACTTGATTTATCGCGCGATCCCGCAAATCCCGCGCATGCGTCTAGGAGCGGCGCATGCAGGCGGACCTGAGCTGAGCGGAGGTAGTGGAAATTGGAGTTTGAGATGCTCAGCTGCGACCTGCGGAGCGGAGCGGACCGTATGTAGTGTAATTTTGGGGTAACTGTTCAGATAAACAGCTCAGATACCACTCGGTGGATATTTTTTCTGCTACTACTGTAGTGTGTAATTATATGTCTTTAATTTACTGACTGTTGGCCTGGATGAAACATTTGAGATACAATTCGATTTTTTATAATTTATTTTCGTAGCGCCCCCGAGGCTGTTTTGAAAAATTCAAACCGAAACAATTTAAATCTAGCAGATTTGACCATTTTGTGAATTGATTAAGGAACGGTTAAGCTCAGGAACCCTTTTGCTATAACGTCAGCTAAGAAATATATTTTTTCTCAGCAAAGAAATAATAGTTTTTACCGTGTTTTCTTGTAAATTCCTTCGTGCCGGCAGCCATTTTAAGCAGGGCAAACTGACGACGTCAGTCGACGTCGTTCAAAACTCCTCCTTCTGTTCTTTGATTGGTCCGGAAACTCCGCCTTCTGTTCTCTGATTGGTCCGGTCAAAAATCTGCCAGCGAAATCCTTGTCTATGGGAGAAGTCCCAGATGGAGCAGTGAAGGGAAAATAGAATTGAGCGGAGCTGCATAGGAAGGCGAGGGCCAGGCTACTTTGGCTGTGGCTGCCTGCCTGGGAGGAGTCGACGAGGGACAGGACGGCCTCCAGAAACAATCTTGGCTCCAGCAAACTGGTTGGTCCACTTAAGGTGTTTACTGCTTTGTGGGGAAACAGTTTGCTGGAACTCCTCTGACTGAAGAAGCCCTCCAGATAGAGAAACGTTTCTATAAAAAAGAAACTGTCCAGATGACCCGACTGAGAATTATTGGATTTGGTACCTGGATTATTGAGCATGAACTTTCTTGTTTTGATTTATGATTTGTTGAAATGAAAACTGCGGGACGAGAATCGTGCTGAAAAACCTACAGCAGAAAAGAGGATCACAGTGAATTCTTCATGAACAGCCTCACTGTGGTGAGACTCAATGCAGGTGAAAGCTGGAAAGGTTCAGGATAACATTTCAGCTCAGGAGTCTTGATGGCCGACGTCCCTCTGAGCTGAAACTCTGAGTTTGAACTCTGAGCTTTTTCTTGCTGGGAGCAAAATTCATGGAGGATTTTCAGTCAGAACTTCCTGCTGAGGAGAAAAGAGCTGAAGGATGAAGTTCTGACGAACGGACCCACGGGACCAAAACACTTCGACAAGGAGCTGAAGATGTGAGCTGAATAAAACCGGCTCCGGTTCAGGTCGGGACCGCTGCACAAACAGAGGAAGGCCAGCCGAGTGCCGACACAGCCTACTTCCTGTTGAAGACGAGCTGAACCTGAACGTTTGGGTTAATAACACTCTGCATAATGCAGGAGTCTGACCGTCAGCACTCATCTCTGAGGTGGAGGCTGGGGGGGCAGGTTACATTTTTTTATTATTCATTAATGTGTGTAATTAAACAGGATGAACGTGGACGGTCAGGAGCAGCAGAGCTGAAGAGGTTCAGTCTGTTTTTGTAATTAAACTTCTGCAGCAGGAAGTGGCTGCTCATAAATAATGTCAACGTTCTCACAGCGAAGGTTCTGGTGTCGTTCTGACAGACGAAGGTTCTGGTGTCGTTCTGACGGACGAAGGTTCTGGTGTCGTTCTGACAGACGAAGGTTCTGGTGTCGTTCTGACGGACGAAGGTTCTGGTGTCGTTCTGACAGACGAAGGTTCTGGTGTCGTTCTGACAGACGAAGGTTCTGGTGTCGTTCTGACGGACGAAGGTTCTGGTGTCGTTCTGACAGACGAAGGTTCTGGTGTCGTTCTGACAGACGAAGGTTCTGGTGTCGTTCTGACAGACGAAGGTTCTGGTGTCGTTCTGACGGACGAAGGTTCTGGTGTCGTTCTGACAGACGAAGGTTCTGGTGTCGTTCTGACGGACGAAGGTTCTGGTGTCGTTCTGACGGACGAAGGTTCTGGTGTCGTTCTGACGGACGAAGGTTCTGGTGTCGTTCTGACGGACGAAGGTTCTGGTGTCGTTCTGACAGACGAAGGTTCTGGTGTCGTTCTGACAGACGAAGGTTCTGGTGTCGTTCTGACGGACGAAGGTTCTGGTGTCGTTCTGACGGACGAAGGTTCTGGTGTCGTTCTGACAGACGAAGGTTCTGGTGTCGTTCTGACGGACGAAGGTTCTGGTGTCGTTCTGACAGACGAAGGTTCTGGTGTCGTTCTGACAGACGAAGGTTCTGGTGTCGTTCTGACGGACGAAGGTTCTGGTGTCGTTCTGACAGACGAAGGTTCTGGTGTCGTTCTGACGGACGAAGGTTCTGGTGTCGTTCTGACGGACGAAGGTTCTGGTGTCGTTCTGACGGACGAAGGTTCTGGTGTCGTTCTGACAGACGAAGGTTCTGGTGTCGTTCTGACAGACGAAGGTTCTGGTGTCGTTCTGACAGACGAAGGTTCTGGTGTCGTTCTGACGGACGAAGGTTCTGGTGTCGTTCTGACGGACGAAGGTTCTGGTGTCGTTCTGACGGACGAAGGTTCTGGTGTCGTTCTGACGGACGAAGGTTCTGGTGTCGTTCTGACAGACGAAGGTTCTGGTGTCGTTCTGACGGACGAAGGTTCTGGTGTCGTTCTGACAGACGAAGGTTCTGGTGTCGTTCTGACGGACGAAGGTTCTGGTGTCGTTCTGACGGACGAAGGTTCTGGTGTCGTTCTGACGGACGAAGGTTCTGGTGTCGTTCTGACGGACGAAGGTTCTGGTGTCGTTCTGACGGACGAAGGTTCTGGTGTCGTTCTGACGGACGAAGGTTCTGGTGTCGTTCTGACGGACGAAGGTTCTGGTGTCGTTCTGACGGACGAAGGTTCTGGTGTCGTTCTGACGGACGAAGGTTCTGGTGTCGTTCTGACGGACGAAGGTTCTGGTGTCGTTCTGACGGACGAAGGTTCTGGTGTCGTTCTGACGGACGAAGGTTCTGGTGTCGTTCTGACGACGAAGGTTCTGGTGTCGTTCTGACGGACGAAGGTTCTGGTGTCGTTCTGACGGACGAAGGTTCTGGTGTCGTTCTGACAGACGAAGGTTCTGGTGTCGTTCTGACAGACGAAGGTTCTGGTGTCGTTCTGACGGACGAAGGTTCTGGTGTCGTTCTGACGGACGAAGGTTCTGGTGTCGTTCTGACAGACGAAGGTTCTGGTGTCGTTCTGACAGACGAAGGTTCTGGTGTCGTTCTGACAGACGAAGGTTCTGGTGTCGTTCTGACAGACGAAGGTTCTGGTGTCGTTCTGACGGACGAAGGTTCTGGTGTCGTTCTGACGGACGAAGGTTCTGGTGTCGTTCTGACGGACGAAGGTTCTGGTGTCGTTCTGACGGACGAAGGTTCTGGTGTCGTTCTGACGGACGAAGGTTCTGGTGTCGTTCTGACAGACGAAGGTTCTGGTGTCGTTCTGACAGACGAAGGTTCTGGTGTCGTTCTGACGGACGAAGGTTCTGGTGTCGTTCTGACGGACGAAGGTTCTGGTGTCGTTCTGACAGACGAAGGTTCTGGTGTCGTTCTGACAGACGAAGGTTCTGGTGTCGTTCTGACGGACGAAGGTTCTGGTGTCGTTCTGACGGACGAAGGTTCTGGTGTCGTTCTGACAGACGAAGGTTCTGGTGTCGTTCTGACGGACGAAGGTTCTGGTGTCGTTCTGACAGACGAAGGTTCTGGTGTCGTTCTGACAGACGAAGGTTCTGGTGTCGTTCTGACAGACGAAGGTTCTGGTGTCGTTCTGACGGACGAAGGTTCTGGTGTCGTTCTGACAGACGAAGGTTCTGGTGTCGTTCTGACAGACGAAGGTTCTGGTGTCGTCCTGACGGACGAGACGTCCTTTTACATTTTTGTAAAACATAAACACTATCACTAGGGATGTCCCGATCAGGTTTTTCTGACCCCGAGTCCGAGTCCTTTAATTTGAGTATTGGCCGATATCGAGTCCCGATCCGATACTTCTAAAATACTGTACATTTTTAAAATGAAGAAAAAAAAAGAAACAGATCCAGATGTCCCTTAATTTTTATCCCGGGTCTTCTACAAGAGCGAATGGCTGGTCACTCATTGCAATCATCTGTGCTATCTTAGCTGTGATGCCCTGCGCCTTCTCACTGCCCCGGGGCATTTTTTCTTTCCTCTTTAAAGTCTCTTGCAGCGTGAGCTGGCTCGTCTTCGGCTGGGTTGTCTGGTTAAACTCTGTGTATTGTGTCGGGTGTTTGCTTTTGAGGTGCCTTATCAGGTTTGTTGTGTTAAATGCAGCCTTTTCCTTACCTCCTCTTGAAATACGAACTTTACATATCTCACAGTTTGCAAACGCAATATCTTTGTCATCCACTTTAAAATATCTCCACACGACATACATGCCTGCCTCCACTTGAAGCTACAGTAATGCCGTGTTCTGCTTCTTTTTTTACGGCAGTCACTGCTTTACGGCAGGCACTGCTGCAAAAATATTGTGCATGTGTTGTTTCGAGACAATTTGACTCTGTAACACAACTTACTAACAGTTAATATAATATTCCCGTTTGTGTTTAGAATAAATATACACATATCAAAGTCAAAGTCAAAGTCAAAGTCAACTTTATTGTCAGATCTGCAATATGTACAGTGCAGGACATACACAGGACCGAAATTGCGTTTCTCTCAGTATATATATATCCAATATATATCCAATATATATCCAATCCCTGATCGGTGTGTAACGCCCGATTCAAATCGAGTCTGAAACCACATGACCGATCATGTGATCGGCTCGGGACATCCCTAACTATCACTGTGCACTAAGATTCAGAACTGGCTGTAACTACTGTACACATCCCACAACTGTGGAAGACATCTTGCGTGGTGCCAGTCCCAAAGACGCCACATCCAAAAGACCGCAACAGCTAGGCCGGTGGCATTGACATCTCACCTGATGAAAACCTTGGAGAGGCTGCTTCTTTCCCACCTCCGCCCCCTGGTGAGTCCATCTATGGACCCACTTAAGTTTGTCTACCAACTTGGCATTGGAGTGGAGGATCCCATTATCTAGCTTCTACACAGCTCTCTTTCTCACCTGGAGAATACTGGGAGAATACTGGGAGCATCAAAAAGGCGTTCAATTCAAGATCACCAGCATACTGGGAGCACAGTGAGAATCATGTTTTTTTATTTCTCTAGTGCTTTCAATACCATCCAACCAATGGTATTGAAGGACAAGCTGGAGAGCACAGGTTTGGACCACCACCTCATCATGCTGGATCCTGGATTACCTCCCAAAACGACCACAGTACTGTATGTGAGGATCCAGGGTTGTCAGTCAGACAAGGTTGTCTGCAGCGTGGGGGCTCCACAAGGAACAGTCCTTGCCCCCTTCCTCTTCACCCTCTACACCGCCGACTTCCAGTACAGCTCTGCCAGCTGTCACCTGCAGAAGTTCTCGGATGACTCTGCTATCGTCGGCCTCATCAAAGATGGAGATGATGGGGAGTACAGAGAACTGACTCAGAACTTTGTGCAACCGCCTCACTCGGAAAGAACTCTGCATGGCAGGTGATCCCACACACCCACTACACAGCTGCTTCAGACTGCTGCCATCGAGGAGACTGAGGAGTCTCCAGGCTCGAACCAGCAGACTGAGAGACAGCTCTGTTCATCAGGCAGTCAGAATGCTAAACACTCTGCCTGCTCTGCCTCCCCTCCCATTTGAACTGCCTTAACACAAAAAACTTTCTCACACATTACCACACAACACAAAGATTTTAACACTGGACTCTGTGTCATCAAACGGGTTATTCACTAAACTCTCGGTCATGTGCTCATTCAGTTTGCACTACTTCTCATATTTGCACTAATGTTTGTATTACATTACTGCCTATAGTCATACTACTGTTTACATTCACTGTTTACATTTATTAATACTGTTTACATTTATTACTACTGTTTACATTTATTACTACTGTTTACATTTACACTACTTTTATATCTACACTACTGCTGATACATATACAGTATTCTCTGACTAGCCTTATTTAAGGATGCCCAATGTGCCTTATGTGCCTTACTGCATATGCCACTTTGCCTCTATACCAACATCAACTACCTCATACATATACTGTGTACATTAACTCATATGCTGCTTTGCCACTCTTTGCAAATGTCAATGCTAGAACCTTCAGTTTATTTTATAGATATACTTTTTATACTTTTTATACTACTATGCAAAAACTCAGGACAGTATTACACTTTTATTATTTCATTTTATGCTTATGTTCATTAAATGTTTAGTGTTTTAGTGTTGGTGTAAATTTTCATACTTTTATACTACTATGCAAAAACTCAGGACAGTGTTACACTTTTACTATTTTATGCTTATGTTTATTAAATGTTTCAGTGTTTTAGTGTTTAAATGGTTACTGTTGCACCGAGGGACTGAGAGAAACGCAATTTCAATCCTGTGTATGTCCTGTACATATTGCAGTTCTGACAATAAAGTTGACTTTGACTTTTGAACTGTCTGCAGATCAACACAGGAAAAACAAAAGAACTTGTGGTGGACTTTCGTAGGTCCAAACAGTCTCCTGCTGTGCCAGTGAACATTCAGGGAATGGACATTGAGATTGTGAGGTCCTACAAGTAGCCTACGTGGGTGTTCATCTTAACAACAAGCTGGACTGGACTGACCACACAGCTGCCCTCTACAAGAAAGGACTGAGCAGACTATATCTCCTGAGGAGACTCAGGTCCTTCGGTGTGCGGGGGGCTCTTCTCAGGACCTTCTTTGATGCTGTGGTGGCATCAGCCATCTTTTACGGAGTGGTCTGTTGGGGTGGCAGCATCTCCACTGCTGATAGGAAGAGATTTAACAAGATCCTCAGGAAATCCAGCTCTGTCCTGGGGTGTCATGTTGACCCAGTGGAGGTGGTGGCTGACAGGAGAATGAGGACCAAGCTTCAGCGCATGCTGGTGTTCCCGTCCCACCCCATGCACCACCAGCACTGAACAGCTCCTTTAGTGCCCGGCTGCGACACCCTAAAGGCCCCGGCAGAGCTCAGCGAACAGGCAGTACGCCACACTACGCCGTACGTACGCAGAGGCACAAGCGTAGCCCCGCAGGGCACGAACGCGCAAAGCTCAAATTTTACGACCGCGTACGCGATGCGCGTTGTCTCACAATAAATTGCCCGGCGCCGGACTGTTTTGTATGTTACACAAATGAATTAAATTCCCCTTCTTCATCGCTGATCTGGACTTTTATTTTGTTTTTTTGCCAAAAGTCAAGTAATCGCTTCCTCCTCCGTTAACTCCATGACTGAAATGAATGAATTTGTCACGAGCGAATAATAACTCATGTCTTACCTGGCTGCGCGATGTTCTAAATATTTTCTGGTGGGCTGTGGGCTGCAGGACCAAGGCTCCCTGTTTTTATTTTTATTTTTTAGAACTTTTTATTAACATATAAAGCCCGCAGCGGCTGCAGCCGAGCCAGCTCATGCATTTTTTTTGTCTCCCACTCGACCTGTCAATCAATTGAGTAGGCGTGTCAGCAAATGACCAATCAGCGACCTCAGTTTGTCCCGTAGGTACACGCTCTGCATGCAGCTGCTCAAATTACAACAAGAATTTGGAGCGAAAACGCGAGCATTTAATGCGAGAACGAAAGCAGAGCTGTGCCAGCGAACGCGTGCACACAGAATGCGCGCGTAGAGTGGCGTACAGGCTGTACGCTGAGTTCTGCCGGAACCTTTAGTGTGTGAAGGAAAGATACTGCAGGTCTTTCCTTCCGGACGCCGTTAGACTATACAACACCCGCTGCTCTCAGTACTAGTTCATCTGAAACCTACTTATTTTTTTATATTTCATTCTATACTCTTTTGGTGTTTCTGTACTCATTTGTATTATTTGTGTATACTGTATATAGATTTTATAAATATTTTTTGTATTGGTTCTGCTCTGTCCTCTGTGCTGCTGTGGCAATGCAAATTTCCCCACTGTGGGATTAATAAAGGAATCTTAATCTTAATCACTGCACCCTGTGTTCACTGGTTAACTGGTCATCACTAATGTCAGGCCTACGTGGACAGATGTGTAAACATCTGCAGCCGCTTTTCATCACTGTGAGGATGAGGAGTGTACAGATGTGTAAACATCTGCAGCTGCTTTTTATCGGCTGTGAGGATGAGGAGTGTACAGATGTGTAAACATCTGCAGCTGCTTTTCATCGGCTGTGAGGATGAGGACTGGACAGATGTGTAAACATCTGCAGCTGCTCTTCATTGGCTGTGAGGATGAGGAGTGAACAGGTGTGTAAACATCTGCAGCTGCTCTTCGTCGGCTGTGAGGATGAGGAGTGGACAGGTGTGTAAACATCTGCAGCTGCTCTTCTTCAGATGTGAGGATGAGAAGAGGGCAGGTGTGTATACATCTGCAGCTGCTCTTCGTTGGATGTGAGGATGAGAAGTGGGCAGGTGTGTAAACATCTGCAGCTGCTCTTCGTCGGCTGTGAGGATGAGAAGTGGGCAGGTGTGTAAACATCTGCAGCTGCTCTTCGTTGGATGTGAGGATGAGAAGTGGGCAGGTGTGTAAACATCTGCAGCTTCTCTTCGTCAGCTGTGAGGATGAGGAGTGGACAGGTGTGTAAACATCTGCAGCTGCTCTTCATCGACTGTGAGGATAAGGAGAGGCACGAGGATCTACAGGAGCTAAGTTTACTTCAAATTGTCTCCAACTCATCTTCAGTTTATATTTTTAAATCAGGCGCGAGACTGCAGGTTTAAAAACATCTGGATCCAGTTCTGTGGTTGGTGTTAGTACAAACAGAAGCAACAGGAGGTGAATTCTCCTTAATTTCTTGTTTTTAACAGAAAATCATTATCTGGTCCAAAGTCCAACGCAACATTAAAACAGCTGTTTCCAGGATATCTGAGGTCCAGTACTAAAAACCGATCTTCATCAGGAAGTTCTGCTGCGCTGGAGCAGGCAGCTGGACCTGTAGGCAGCTGGACCTGTAGCTGGAACTGTAGGCAGCTGGACCCGCAGGCATCTGGACCTGTAGGCAGCTTGACCTGCAGGCAGCTGGATCTGCAGGCAGCTGGACCCGCAGGCAGCTGGACCTGTAGGCAGCTGGACCTGCAGGCAGCTGGACCTGCAGTCAGCTGGACCTGTAGGCAGCTGGACCTGCAGGCAGCTGGACCTGTAGGCAGCTGGACCTGTAGGCAGCTGGACCCGCAGGCAGCTGGACCTGTAGGCAGCTGGACCTGCAGGCAGCTGGACCTGCAGGCAGCTGGCAGGCAGCTGGACCTGTAGGCAGCTGGACCTGCAGGCAGCTGGACCTGCAGGCAGCTGGACCTGCAGGCAGCTGGACCTGTAGGCAGCTGGACCTGCAGGCAGCTGGACCTGCAGGCAGCTGGACCTGTAGGCAGCTGGACCTGCAGGCAGCTGGACTGCAGGCAGCTGGACCTGCAGGCAGCTGGACCTGCAGGCAGCTGGACCTGCAGGCAGCTGGACCTGCAGGCAGCTGGACCTGTAGGCAGCTGGACCTGCAGGCAACTGGACCCGCAGGCAGCTGGACCTGCAGGCAGTTGGACCTGTAGGCAGCTGGACCTGCAGGCAGCTGGATCTGCAGGCAGCTGGACCCGCAGGCCGCTGGACCTGCAGGCAGCTGGACCTGCAGGCAG
Source organism: Garcialebias charrua (assembly GCA_038048925.1). Lineage (NCBI taxonomy): Eukaryota > Metazoa > Chordata > Actinopteri > Cyprinodontiformes > Rivulidae > Garcialebias > Garcialebias charrua. The sequence continues at coordinate 1,871 of JBBPBX010102936.1, read as the reverse complement.
CTGGACCCGCAGGCAGCTGGACCCGCAGGCAGCTGGACCCGCAGGCAGCTGGACCCGTAGGCACCTGGACCTGTAGAAAGCTGGACCCGCAGGCAGCTGGACCCGCAGGCAGCTGGACCTGCAGGCAGCTGGACCTGCAGGCAGCTGGACCCGTAGGCAGCTGGAACTGTAAGCAGCTGGACCTGCAGGCAGCTGGACCCACAGGCAGCTGGACCTGCAGGCAGCTGGACTTACAGGCAGCTGGACCTGTAGGCAGCTGGATCTGCAGGCAGCTGGACCCGTAGGCAGCTGGACCTGTAGGCAGCTGGACTTGCAGGCAGCTGGACCTGTAGGTAGCTGGACCTGCAGGCAGCTGGATCTGTAGGCAGCTGGACAGGCAGGCAGCTGGACCTGTAGGCAGCTGGATCTGCAGGCAGCTGGACCTGCAGGCAGCTGGACCTGTAAGCAGCTGGACCCGCAAGCAGCTAGACTTGTAGGCAGCTGGACCTGCAGACAGCTGGACCTACAGGCAGCTGGACCTGTAAGCAGCTGGACCCGCAGGCAGCTAGACCTGTAGGCAGCTGGACCTGCAGACAGCTGGACCTACAGGCAGCTGGACCTGTAGGCAGCTGGACCTGCAGGCAGTTGGACCTGTAGGCAGCTGGACCTGTAGGCAACTGGACCCGCAGGCAGCTGGACCCGCAGGAAGCTGGGCTTGTAGGCAGCTGGACCTGTAGGCAGCTGGACCTGTAGGCAGCTGGACCTGTAGGCAGCTGGACCTGCAGGCAGCTGGACCTGTAGGCAGCTGGACCTGTAGGCAGTTGGACCTGTAGACAGCTGGACCTGTAGGCAGCTGGACCCGTAGGCAGCTGGACCTGTAAGCAGCTGGACCTGCAGGCAGCTGGACCCGTAGGCAGCTGGACGCATAGGCAGCTGGACCCGTAAGCAGCTGGACCAGCAGGCAGCTGGCCCCGTAGACAGCTGGACTCATAGGCAGTTGGACTCGTAGGCAGCTGGACCCGTAGGCAGCTGGACCCGTAGGCAGCTGGACCCGTAGGTAGCTGGACCCACAGGCAGCTGGACCCGCAGGAAGCTGGCCCTGTAGGAAGCTGGCCCTGTAGGCAGCTGGCCCTGTAGGCAGCTGGACCTGTAGGTAGCTGGACCTGCAGGCAGCTGGACCTGTAGGCAGCTGGACCTGTAGGCAGCTGGACCCGTAGGCAGCTGGACCCGTAGGCAGCTGGACCCGTAAGCAGCTGGACCTGCAGGCAGCTGGACCCGTAGGCAGCTGGACCCGTAGGCAGCTGGACCCGTAGGTAGCTGGACCCGTAAGCAGCTGGACCAGCAGGCAGCTGGACCCGTCGACAGCTGGACTCGTAGGCAGCTGGACTCGTAGGCAGCTGGACCCGTAGGCAGCTGGACCCGTAAGCAGCTGGACCCGTAGGCAGCTGGACCCGCAGGCAGCTGGACCTGCAGGCAGCTGGACCCTTCAGGCAGTTGGACCCTTCAGGCAGCTGGACCCGTAGGCAGCTGGACCTGCAGGCAGCTGCACCTGTAGGCAGCTGGACCCATAGGCAGCTGGACCCGAAGGCAGCAGGACCCGTAGGCAGCTGGACCCGTAGGCAGCTGGATCTGAAGGGTATCTTGCAGCACTGAAAGATGTTGCTTGATCTCTTCTGACAGATTGTGAAGCCAGCCTGGAGAGAAGGGAGGAGATTTCCAGGATGATGGCAGAAGGACTCATGTATGCTGAGGCAGATGGTTCCAGGCAAAGATCTCATGAAGGAACTGAAGGAACGAGGAGGATCTGCTGGAGGACACCGACAAGTCAGGACAAGGTTAGAATCACTCGATGGAAATAATCTGTCACACACCAAGTGCCGAAGATCTAGTGC
>JBBPBX010102934.1:0-11964 GCA_038048925.1 Garcialebias charrua | reverse complement strand
GAACAGAAATAATAAAAGAGGTGGTGGTCGCTCTATATGTTAAGAATGAAATAAAATGTAAATTAAATAATGAAATGTCAATAATAGTTGATAATATTATGGAAATGATAACAATAGAAATAATAAACAAAAATGATAAAAACATAATAATAAGTTGTGTATATAGATCACCAGGATCAAATATAGAAATATTCACTGATAAAATCTTGGAGCTATTGGAGAAGAGTTTTAATAAAAAAGTTTTTTTGTGTGGAGACTTTAACATTGATATGGGAAATAAAACAGATTCAAATAACATCAGTACATTTATAAATTCAATGTACAGTTTAAATATGTATCCGTTGATATCCAAGCCAACAAGAATTACAACTCATAGTGCCACAATAATTGATAATATTTTCACAAATATAACAAACGGAGAGGTGATAGGTGGTATTTTAACGACCGACTTAAGTGATCATTTACCAGTTTTCACAATCTATAAAAATGATCAAAGTATCACAAAAGCAGTTAAAACAAAGAAAAAGATCATAAACACATCAAAAAAAGTTTTGGAAAAATTAAAAGAGGATCTAGATAAACAAGACTGGAATGAAGTGTATGTTGATGATGTGAACAGATCATTTGATTTGATTTGATGTTTATTCATTCATTTTAAAAGAACAATACAAGACAGTTTCATCAGATACAAGATTTCAAGTAGGATAAAATGAAGGGAGCAGAAAGAAGATGAAATCTTATTATATCTGCCCCTATTTCACAGTTTGTTCAACCAATGATAACTTTCAAGCAACATCACAGAATGAATAGTTCTACCTATTTTCCTAATTGTAATACACAAACTACATCACAAAATGAATAATTCTACTTAATTTTCCTGACTGTAAAACATAAACTAGATCACAAAATGAATAATTCTACTTAATATTTCTAACTGTAATACACAAACTACATCACCCATAATTCTAATTAATTTTCTAATTCTAATTTTTTTTTATTTTTTTATTTTTTTATTTTTTTATAATTTTATTTAATTTTCCTATTTTTTTAATTATTTTTTTCTACTTAATTTTCCTAACTGTAATACACAAACTAGATCATAAAATGAATAATTCTACTTAATTCTACTTAATTTTTCTAATTGAAATACACAAACTAAAAGATGGCACAACATCAAGATGTTCACAAAATGAGTAATTCTACTTAATTTTCCTAATTGTAATACACAAATTCATCACAAAAATGAATAATTCTACTTAATTTTTCTAACTGTAATACACAAACTGCTTCATAAAATGAATAACTCTACTTAATTTTTCTAACTGTAATACACAAACGTACATCATAAGTACAACATAATTGTAATACACAAACACGCAAGATTACATCATATATAGTTTTTGAGCAAGTCCTTTTTGACCTTTTTCTTAAATGTATACATTGATTTTTCATTTTTAACATCACTCTCCAGAGCATTCCACAATCGAATTCCCTGAATTGAGGTAGACCGTCCTTTTAAGCTGGTTCTGAATTGTGGTTTGATGAATATCTCTGTCCCTTTGAGATTGTAATAACTTTGTCTTTTTATAAAATTTCTTTGGATATTTAAAGGTAATGTGTTATTATGAGCCCTATACATAATTGATAAAATACTATATTCTACCAATTCCTGGAATTTCAATAAGTTTAGTTGAATAAACAAGGTGTTTGAAGGGTGAGTGAAATGTTTTCTGGTGATTACTCTTACAGCTCTCTTTTGTAAAATAAAAACAGGCTTTGTAATAGTTTTGCATGCTTTTCCCCAAACCTCAATACAATAGATTAAATGTGGAGCAATGATTGTGTTATACAACATATGTAAAGCTTTATCAATTAAAAAATCCCTGACTTTATACAGTACTGCAATTGCTCTAGCTAGTTTTTTTTAATAGAATTTACATGATGTTTCCATGTCAGTTTGTCATCAATGATAACACCCAGAAACTTCACTTCACTCACTTTACAGATCACAACATCTTCAATTTCAAATGGATCGTCATCAACAATTCCCTTTTTGTTACTGAAAATCATGTAGTTAGTTTTATCTAAATTCAAAGATAATTTGTAAAAGAGGATCTAGATAAACAAGACTGGAATGAAGTGTATGTTGATGATGTGAACAGATCATATGATGAGTTTATGAATATCCTGGAAACTCTGTATGAAAAGAATTGTGTACAAACGAATTATACAAAGAGAAATATCGTTGACCAACCATGGATGACAAAAGGGTTGAGAAATGCTTGTAAAAAAAAGAATTATTTGTATTCATGTTTCTTGAAATTGCGAAGTCAGAACGCTGAAGAAAAATATAAAAAGTATAAAAATAAATTAGTAGGGATTATAAGGAAACATAAGAAAGAATATTATAGTAAATTATTAGATAAAAGTAATGGTGATATGAAAGCAACATGGCGAGTAATGAATAGTGTTATGAAGAATCATAAAGCAAAAACTAGTATTTCAAAATATTTTGTAACAGAAAAAGATGAAGTTTATGATGAAAATGAAATTGTCAATGGATTTAATCAATATTTTGTGAATGTTGGATCAAGCCTTGCAGCTAAAATACCAAAAGTAGATAATAATGTGAGCCATTCAATTACAGGCTGTGCAAACAGTATTTTTCTAAATGGAACTAACAAAGAGGAAATAATGAAGGTAGTAAAAAATCTTACAGACAAGAGATCAAAGGACTGGGTGGACATGGATATGATGTTTGTAAAGGATATAATGAGCCATGTTATTGAGCCGTTTACATATATATGTAACTTATCATTTTCAACAGGAATATTTCCAGATAATATGAAAGTAGCTAAGGTAGTTCCTCTTTTTAAAAATGGTGATAAATGTGTGTTCAACAATTATAGACCTATATCCTTGTTACCACAGTTTTCTAAAATTCTTGAAAAACTATTTGTGAACAGACTAGATCAATTTATAGACAAACAAAATATTCTAAGCAACAGTCAATATGGGTTCAGAGCTAAAAACTCTACATCAATGGCTCTCATGGAATTAATGGAACAAATAACTACTGCTGTCGATCAAAAACAATATTGTGTCAGTATTTTTGTTGATTTAAAAAAAGCATTCGATACTATTGATCACACCATTCTCCTTGAAAAACTGAACAAATATGGTATTAGAGGACCAGCATTACAGTGGGTATCTAGCTATTTGAAAGATAGGAAACAATTTGTACAAATAAATGATGTAAGATCTGACCTCTGTAATATCACATGTGGAGTTCCCCAGGGCTCTGTGCTTGGACCAAAGCTATTTATTTTATATGTGAATGACTTGGTAAATGTGTCAGGACTCCTTAAATGTATACTTTTTGCTGATGATACCACATTTTTCTGTTTAGGTGAAGATATAGAACAAATGTTGGAATTGATAAAGACAGAATTTACCAAAATACAAACTTGGTTTAAAATCAATAAATTATCATTAAATCTAGAAAAAACTAATTACATGATATTCAGTAATAAAAAGAAAACTGTTGATGTTCCACTCAAAATTGAGGGTGTTGAGATTTGTAGAGTGAGTGAGGTGAAGTTTTTGGGTGTTATTATTGATGACAAACTGACATGGAAACAACACATAAATTCTGTAAGAATAAAAATAGCTAAATCGATTGCAGTACTGTACAAGGTCAGAGACCTATTGAATGATAAAGCTCTGTATTTGTTGTATAACACAATCATTGTTCCACACTTAATCTATTGTATTGATGTTTGGGGGAAAGCGTGTAAAACAATCACAAAGCCTATTTTTGTATTACAGAAAAGAGCTGTAAGAATTATCACTAGAAAACATTACCGTCATCCATCAAGTACATTATTTTATCAACTGAAATTATTGAAGTTCCATGATTTGGTTGATTATAATATTTTATCAATTATGTATAGGGCTCAGAATAACGAATTACCTTTAAATATCCAAATGAATTTTGTTAAAAGACAAAGTTGTTATAATCTTAAGGGGACAGAGATGTTTGTAAAACCACAATTCAGAACTAGTTTGAAGGGACGTTCTACCTCAATCCAGGGAATTAGATTATGGAATGGCTTGGAGAATGTAGTTAAAAATGCCAAGTCACTGTTTACATTTAAGAAAATGATCAAAAGGAATTTGTTGAAAAAATATATATGAATTAGCATAATGTGTATTGTATCAATTATTAGTTATGTATTAGTATTAGTATTAGAAAATTAGAAAGAGTTAGTCATTTTGTACTGCTGGTGAAAGATTATTATTGTTTAATCTGATTGTTTGAAAAAAGGGGCAGATATAATAAGATTTATTCTTCTTTCTGCTACCTTTCATTTTTTTTTACATTGTGTACGTATCATTAATGGGATTGTCTTGTATTGTGTTTCTTTTGTAAAAAAAAATGAACAAATTTAATAAACATAAACATAAACATGATAACCTCAGCTAGAGCAACAACAACACCAGCCTGATCAAGAAAGGTCATCAGAGACTCTACTTCCTCAGACGGCTGAGACGAGCTGGTCTGAGCAGCCCAGTCCTCACCTCCTTCTACAGGTGTGCAGTGGAGAGCATCCTGTGCTCCAGCATCAATGTGTGGCATGGAGGCTGCACAGTTGCAGAGAGGAAAGCTCTACAGAGAGTGGTGAAGGCTGCACAGAAGTTGTTGGAGTCAGTCTCCCCACCATCACAGACATTTACACCTCCAGATGCAGGAAAAGAGCCACCTGCATCATGAAAGACCTCACTCACCCAGCACACTCACTCTTTGCCCCACTCCCCTCAGGACGGAGGTTGAGGAGCATTAAATGTAGAACCACTAGACTGAGGAACAGCTTCTACCCTGAGGCTGTTAGACTCATGAATAAATAAACAATAAGAATGATCACTGCAAAATATCACATCATGCTGATGCTGATCTGTTTTCTTGTTGCTGTGTTCATCTGTGACCATCTGCTCATACAGACTCGTGTTCGTGCTGCTGTTTATAATGATGTTTTTCTACTACATTAGGGCTTAGTGTATTACTAGTTATCCTAGATGTTATTACTGTTTTTCTCTTGCATTTGTTGTTGGATGTAACTGGGACCCTGTGTACATAATCTCGTTTTCATCACATGTACCACATGCGGTGCAAATGACAATAAAGACTCTCTGACTCTCTGACTCTGACTCTTTTTATTTGATGTCAGCAACATGATGAAATAAAAGTAGGATTTCTACTTTGTAGGAAAAAAATGCATGTTACCTACAGCCATGCATGCAAAAGTGTTAAACAACCATTTTACATGTTCTTTTCTGTTTGCCCAGTGGCTCATGAGATATTTGCTAACAGACAAACAGTGTTGAGTCCATCAGGTTGAGGTTTAAATCAAGGATTATGTACAATATGTTTGGAACAAGTCTCAGCCATTATCACATCAAGTTTCAGCTCAATAGCTTGAAAAATTACTGAACTACAGCATTTTATGGTTTATAAACTCAGGTGGCTGGGATGGACATCCTGGATTGGACTAGTTCCAGAAGTTAATTAGCTGTAGATGTATATCCAGTGATTACTTTGTGAGAATATCATTCAAATCTGTTGAGTAGTTCATGAGCCGTTTTGCTGATCAACATGGTTTATTCCAATAGTTTATAAATTTTTATTAAGTAATACAATACCAAAAAGTGAAAAAGAAATATAATATACACAAGGTCCAAAAGAAATATAGTAAACAACAACATGGTAGAATATAACTGTGCAATTAGGATGAATTTGTATGAATCAGTATTTCTATATTATATGAAATATATTGCACATAACTAAAATAAACTACCGGTACGTATATGTAATTTGCAGTCAGCTGATTGCAGTCCTGTCATTCAAATTCAAAATTACCATTTATTTTCAAAACAGATACTTTTTTTTATTTTTTTATTTCACATTTATGCTGTGAGTCTATCATTTCAAATCAGGGTTTAAACCATTTGGAAGTGTCTACATTCATATTTTATGAAGCGTCATGTTAAAAAAAGTGTTTTGATAAATTGTTTGTTGTACATGGAGTGCAGGTTTTATTTGGAGCAGGTTGGTTGACACCCTGCTCACCCTGTTCTTGCCACCCTCGTGTCCCAAAGACTGGACTCTGCCTCTGTCCTGCTGGCAGAGGCCATGGAGGTGCAACTTGTAAGAATTTAGTGGGCAGACAAATGATACCATGAAGAGCAGCATAGGCAAAGAAACCCAGTCAAGATAAAACATCTTGATATATTAAGATATTATATCTTAATATATCAATAACATGTTGATATATTAAGATGTTATATCTTAATATATCAAGATATAACATGTTGATATATTAAGATGTTATATCTTAATATATCAAGATATAACATGTTGATATATTAAGATGTTATATCTTAATATATCAAGATATAACATGTTGATATATTAAGATGTTATATCTTAATATATCAAGATATAACATGTTGATATATTAAGATGTTATATCTTAATATATCAAGATATAACATGTTGATATATTAAGATGTTATATCTTAACAAGATATAACATGTTGATATACAGGTAGTCCCCGATTTACGAGCGCTCTGATCTGCGAGGTTCCAGACTTACGAGCTGCACATTTTTGGAAAAAACGAAAAAAATACTGAGTTTTCATGTGTTTTTTCACTTCAGTTAGCAAGTTAAGCATATAAACACACGTTTCCGATCATTTTTATGCACTCAAAAGTAGTTTTTAGATGAAAATAGAGTGTTTTTAGGTGCGCTAGCGAAAACCGTTCCAATTTACGAGCGGATTTCCGGATTTACGAGCGAAATGGCGGCCGTTCCAAATTACGAGATTTCCGGTTTACGAGCGCCTCGTTGTGACGGATCTCGCTCGTAAATCGGGGACTACCTGTATTAAGATGTTATATCTTAATATATCAAGATATAACATGTTGATATATTAAGATGGTTTATCTTAATATATCAAGATATAACATGTTGATATATTATCGCCATTTGTATCATATTTGCTACGCAACATTCTGTGACCTCTATTTTATCAATGTGATTAGGATTTACCTCAAACACCTGTTGTATCTCATTTGAGACATGTACTCTGCCATCTAGTGGATTATCAATGTACTGCAGGCAGTGGAAACTTTTTTTTTTTTGTCATTTCAAAATGTCTGCTGACAGGAGGTCATTCACACACTTTTTTCAGGAAACCCTTCACTAATTTTGGAGAAGTTATGGTAAGAATAACATCAATATTGTTAGTAATTTATTTAAATTAATACTTCCTACGTTGAAGCAATGCATAACTACTTTAAAATATTTTATATTTTTACAGTTAAACCGTGTTAAAAGTGTGCGTATCAAACTTGATACTGCAGGTATATAAGGTGCTCCAGTCCCGAACTGTCATATGACATTTTAGTAATTTATTCTACAGCATTCCTGCCACAATGCAACCACACACTATTTTTGATAATTGATATAAACTGGTTGATCACTGAAATGCCATATAAAAATACATTTTGGATATTTTCAAAGTGGTTCCTTTGAAATTATAAGCTCTATGCTGTACTGACCAATTATGTATGTGTGTATTTTTAGATGTCAAAGAGAATTGATGAAGAAGAGAGAAAAAGAAAGTACATTGAAAATGTCATCAATATGACAACTCAAGTGACAGAACAGTTAGAAGATGAGGAAGAGGAGGAGGAGGAATGGACTCCTCAGGCCATGCAAGATGATGATGGAAGTTCAGCTAGCAGTGATGAGGAAGGCTATCAGAATGAAAGTATAGCCCAGACAAGCATGGAGGTTGAGGTCTCAACAACAACTCTGGAGACAATCAGTAATGAGTCAGTGAAGGGCAAGGCAAAAAGCAAAGAATACAGATGGAGAAAAATACAATATCAAGCCCCGTCTGTCGATTTCATTGCAAGTGTTGAGGAAGGCACAGATGAAAGATGTGAAATGACACCATACATGTACTTCAAACAGTTTGTTACTGATGAAATGCTACAGGAAATTACTGAACAGACAAACATGTACAGTGTACAGAAGCAGGGCAAGTCAATAAACACAACTGCCAAAGAGATTGAGCAGGTTCTAGGCATGTACATGCATATGGGGCTAGTACAAATGCCCAGTGTGAGAGCCTACTGGGAGATGGAAACAAAGCTCCCCTCAGTTTGTGATGTGATGTCTTGAGATTGGTTTCTGAAATTGCTGACACTGATTCACTTTCAGGACAACCTCAGTGCATCTGATGATGCAAAGAAAGACAAATTGTGAAAAAAAAGCAGTGAACCTGATTTCCTCTCATGTCGGCATTGAACCTGTGGGAAACGTGAAACGCTGGGATCGCAAATCCAAAACTTATGTGATGGTTCCCAGACCAGCCATTGTTGACACATATAACAAGTTCATGGGAGGTGTTGATCTCCTTGATATGCTGTCTGCACTTTACAAGTTCGGCTTCAGATCCCGAAGATGGTACATGTACATCTGGTGGTACACTGTTACCATAGCAGTCATCAACGCTTGGAACCTCTATAGAAGAGATCAAAAGAAGCTACAACCTAAAAGGAAACCAATGGCTCTGCGAAGATTTCAGGCTTTGGTTGCCACTTCTCTTACAAGTGCAGGAAAAGTCAAAATCAGGTGTGGGAGACCTCTGTCGTCTCCAGAAGCAACTCCAACACCACCCCGTAAAAGGCCAAGCTGCAGTGTCCCTCTTGATGTGAGAAAGGATGGCATTGATCATTTTCCAACATGGGAAACCCGGCAGAGATGCAAGCACTGCACCGGCAATCACTTTTCACACGTCTACTGTGCAAAGTGTAAGGTACATCTGTGCCTGAACAAGGATAGAAACTGTTTTTGTGCCTACCACGAAGTGAAATAAATGGCTCTAAAAAGTTCAATGTAAAAAATAAAAACAGATTAGTAAACTGCCCAGAGTGTTCTAAACTTGTTAAATGTTATGGGCAAAACTGTCTTTTGTTTCCTAAATGAACATTGTTTTGAGCAAAGTTTTACCAAAACAGCCGAGTGTATCATATGTGATACAAAATAAATATGATAAACAAAGTGATATGGCAAAAAAAAAAATTTGGATTTTCATTAAAGGCCTAATAAACATGTCAATTCTAAAAAATTAGAATTTTCTGACTATTTTTTGATGGGTCAGGCTTTAAAGGGTTAAGATGTTATATCTTAATATATCAAGATATAACATGTTGATATATTAAGATGTTATATCTTAATATATCAAGATATAACATGTTGATATATTAAGATGTTATATCTTAATATATCAAGATATAACATGTTGATATATTAAGATGTTATATCTTAATATATCAAGATATAACATGTTGATATATTAAGATGTTATATCTTAATATATCAAGATATAACATGTTGATATATTAAGATGTTATATCTTAATATATCAAGATATAACATGTTGATATATTAAGATGTTATATCTTAATATATCAAGATATAACATGTTGATATATTAAGATGTTATATCTTAATATATCAAGATATAACATGTTGATATATTAAGATGCTATATCTTAACAAGATATAACATGTTGATATATTAAGATGTTATATCTTAATATATCAAGATATAACATCTTGATGTTGTCGGTACCGGGGCTTGAACCGGCAATTAAGATGCTATATCTTAACAATATATAACATGTTGATATATTAAGATGTTATATCTTAATATATCAAGACTTATAACATGTTGATATATTAAGATTATCTTAACAAGATATAACATGTTGATATATTAAGATGCTATATCTTAATATATCAATATATAACATGTTGATATATTAAGATGTTATATCTTAATATATCAAGATATAACATGTTGATATATTAAGATGCTATATCTTAACAAGATATAACATGTTGATATATTAAGATGTTATATCTTAATATATCAAGATATAACATCTTGATGTTGTCGGTACCGGGGCTTGAACCGGCAATCGTCCAACCACAAGCTCACCTTCTTAACATCTGCGCCACCACTCCCACTAACTTACATATATATACTGAAAAAGACTGCTAAGATACTAAAAAAGCATAAAAAAATACTGCTTACATACTTAAAACACATTAAGAATACTGTTAAAATACTAAAAATCATACAAATAAATGCTACTAACATACTAAAAAAAGGCATTAAAAAATTCTACTAAAAAACTACTAAAATACTAAAAACATATATATATATATAAAAAAAATACTACAGGTAACGCTGTGCCTTTTTGTTTTCTTGCGTTCCAGCATGTGAAGCAGGCAAATTTAACATTGTGGTAAACTTGTATGAATGTGCTGTATTGCCGAGCACTGATGGTTCTGATTAGATTCTTTGCACAAACTTATTAGGATTAGCCTCTTGGAAAAGTGAGATGGCTGATTTTGAACTTGAGCTTTGGTCTAGAAAAGTTTCTTATTTTTTGGTAAACACCCAAAGCCTTAAAATACTATGTATTGTGATTCTATGTCCTGTACAGATGTACTTATATGTACAAGAATGTAAAATGTTGTATACAGTGTTTTTGTGTATTATGTTGTTCTCTGCAATATAATGTAGATTACTGGTTTATCACTTTAATTTTTATTCTTTCCTATTCTAGTATCTGATACAGTATTGACTATTTATTTAAGTAACTTGGTGGAACTATTTATTTTGTGCTGCAGTGGAGCGAGACTCCTTTCCTTTTGTACTTTTATACAAGTTTTTATTCTTATTCGCTATTATTGTACTACCACGTTTAAATTATTTCTGTAACATCAAGATGCCTCCTCCACACGCTGATTGGCCTCAATGTGAAATATGTGCCTTAGTGAAATAAATGCTAAAGAATGTGCACAATGGAACTGATTTTTATTTATTTTTACCAACCAAGACAGTGCAAGATAACCAAACATGAAATAAAATGTCATTTAGGAAGGGGTGTCAGTGGGAAAACACAACAAAAACTCACCAAAAAAGTGAGCACAATACTGCAGAACTCAATTAAAATTTGGCTAAATCAAATAAACAGATAAAGGACTACCATTATTTGAAGGAATGCATATTGCTTGCTGCCGCTCAGGTCTAAGATCATCTTGTATGGCATTACATAATCTCGTGATGCAATATGAGAGACGTTTGTGCTCAAGTATATGTTAATGATGACTCAGCAAATACCATGCCAACATTTAGCTCCAAAATTGTAGAATTAACTGAGTTAGACATTTTTGTGTTGGCTAAAGTGGACTAGGGCAGGGGTCTGCAACCTGCGGCTCTGCAACCCATGCAGCCCTGTGGTTCCTCTGAACCTCTTTCAAGCTCTGATCAAAACTAAAAACAAACAAAAAAATAAGTTACATTATTATGATTGTTATATCAACAAGAAAACATGGCTAGTTTTAGCAGTTTTCCTGTAATTAGCTAATGTGTGACTACTAGTACTAATGAGTGAAACACCTACTTTATGTATGGATGCATGCTCAATAATCCAGGTCTAACAAGGTTGAGTCAGGTTCTTCTGAAGACAGATTCTTCTTTGTTGAAACGTTTAGTCTTTTATCCAAAAGACTTCTTCAGTCTGAGGCACTACGAACAAACTCAGTCTTATAAACAGCCATTTAGCCAAATACCTATTTATAATACTGAGTTTGTTTGCAGCGTCTCGGATAGAAAAAGTCTTGGATAAAAGATGAAATGTTTCATCAAAGAATCCGTCCATGACGTCCTGACTCCTGATTCAACCTTGTTAGATACTTAATTTGTGCTTTACTTCTTCCAAGTATGATACTTAATTTTTCCACAATTAAAAATATCACATAGACCTGTTCATTACTTAAATTTTAATAAAAATTGGTAAAATCTATATGGGCAGCACAG
>JBBPBX010102932.1:1522-11965 GCA_038048925.1 Garcialebias charrua | reverse complement strand
ACACATTCACCCAGTCCTTACATTGACTTCTATGATTGCGTTCTGGATTATTATCTTACTTGCATCTGCATACTAAAATCTGATGGGTTAAAAACAATGTCTAACCCATTGCAGGGTCAAAATTGGACAAGCCAATCTCAAGTTGTTTAAACTCAGCAAGGGTGGGTTATAAATTTGAGCATACTGGATAAAGTTTTCCACTCGCAAAAAGTGTGTTAAAATGACATTGAACTGAAGCTACTTAAAGTTAGTTAAAAATAACAACCCAAAATTTGAGTTATTGGATAATGCTTGTGTTGATGCTAGCTGGCGCTAACAACTATTGGCATAAAATCAAGGTTATTTTAGGAAACCAAACTCACCGTATACTAAAGTTATCAACAAAGTCTGCCGGGTTAAACATGTTACAATTTATTTTCGTGAACTTATCTTTACTTATTCAATTGTAAAGCAGAGGTTCAGTCAGGTCAAAGCAGGTAAAGCTCTGGCTTTAAATAGTGAACTCTGAAAAAATGACAAGGCTCATCTCTGAACGACCACTGGGTCAAATCTGTTGTCTCCGTATTTGGTCGATCCAAACCAACCTATGACCCAACCTATGACCCAACAGCTTTCACCCAGCAATTAGGTTAAAGAAATAACCTAACCGAGAACTCTTTGAACTGCTTTGAAATCCGACAGGATTAACAAGCTAATGGCTAGTCCAAGCAGAGCTGATACCAAAAATAGATTGTTGCCATCTTAAAGCCGCTCCGATCTAGAAAAACAAATTGTGATTCATGCAAATACTACCGAACAGTGGAGTCTGCATACTTGGAGGGTAACAAATAATTCATTTATATTCATTGTGTACATGCACACTGACTCCAGTCTGGGAAACATTCAGCACATTTCTGATATCCATGCTCTTCTCTGAAGTCTGTAAGTATAGGAGCTCCCATGAAGTAAGGGCTTTGTGCTCAATCTGAATATATAACCATGTGAGAGTGTACTACTGTACACAGAGGGACTGGAGAAACGCAGAGGAAACCCTGGTCTCAGCTGCTGTACATTTTCCCCCAGAGAAATCCTCTCATTCCTCTCTCACACACGAACAGACACACACTTTCCTCTTTGTGAGGCCTTCAGGCCACCGTGACAAGTTAAGCTGAGGAGAGCAAGAGTTGAGGAGAAGGCCCCTCGCCTTCTGCTTTTCTCCTCCTCTTGTTCCTTCGTTCTTCTGGGGGATGGGTACGTACAGTGTTGGAACTCGTGATCTGGCTGGAGTCGAGGGAGCCAGACAGTGTGTGCAGACCCACCCTGTTACACTGTGGCCATCTTTTATAAAGTGACTACACACTAAGGGCAGCTGCTGGGATAGAAGATTAGAGGGATTTTTTTTTAATCCACCAAGAAAAAAACCACGTAAATGGCATTACTGTTATATAAATTGTAAATGGTTTCATTTTAGGGTTGTTTCAGGGACCAGATTTTAAGATTTATTTATTTTTTGCTGACTTCCAAAGGCTTTTATACACCAAGCTATCAAGAACTTGAGGAGTCTCTCACCTTTGGTTTTTGGTGGGTAACCATTGTCAGTCCAGTCAGTTTGTTTTAGTGCTTAAGATGTTGAATAGAAACCTGATCTGTCAGTAAGAGAAGGCCCTCAGTCAGAATGGCCACTCGGTGTAGCAAACGCCTGAGAATGGAGCGACGGCAGAAAGCAAATGACTAAATCAATATGTCACACACACTCCCCTCTTTTTTTCATTCATTCATTCATTCAACCTTTATTTATACAGGCTAGCCTCGTTGAGTCACGGGGACTCATTTACAAGAGGGACCTGTCTCACTCACACCAAACAACCATCCACTCTCACACTCACACCTAGGGTCAATAGGCTATATGCCACGGACTTCCGTTTCAGCACTTCCGCATTCTTCACCCGTAAGACGCACTTCCGGTTTGCAGTCAACACGGTGTTAGCGATGGCGTTCTTCACGAGATCTCTGCAGGACTTGCCGACAGTCACTGTTAATAATGTCTACAGAATAATTCAGACCTTCTCTAAAGCGCCCACATCTAAGAAGGATAAAGGATTTAAGCTTTGTGTCCAACTACATAAATAAATATGAAGGTAAGTCGGTATTTGTTTTCAGTTCACCAAACTGCCTCATGTAGGCTAACACAGCTAACATAGTTAGCCTTGCTAATCTGTTGAGTAAACGTGTTTTGTCTGTACAATGTTTTCTTATTAACACAAATGTTAGTTTCAAACAAGGAGGCAGGAGAAGTCAGTTAGGGCTGAGTGTTTACAGTCCATGAGGAAGAGAACCAGAAGCCCCACTGTTTGAGTCAAAGCCACCTGACAGTTCAGTTTCAAACAAGGAGGCAGGAGATTTAGAGCAGATTTAGAAACAAAAGTTATTTTAATTCAAGTTTGTGTACAAAAGTTGAGCTGAAGTCAAACCTGTTAAATCACTGTTTGTAGCAGGCCTTAATAAGAGATGTTTTCTTTCACTGCACAGGACACGGCAGGTGTTGGTGATGATGAGGGAACCCCTGGTCCATCCTAGATGTTTGTGAGACGTGGGAAGACACCACCGCTACAGCTCAAACATGAGGGAAGCAGTGAGGAGCTGAGATTGGATCCAAATACAAACAAGTTGTTCCACTGAGCACTGTAATCTGACTGATTACATGTTTTTAAATCTCCAAAAGCAGTAATTTAATTTCACTATTGAAGCTCTCTCATTTGAAATGGATCAGAGCCTCCTAAAGCTCTCCACTCTTCTACCACCACCTCTGTTGGAAGAAGTGTCCTGTTTTGTTGAAAACATGTCCTGGACGACTGAGAATCTTCACCAGCATACTCCAAAAGCAGTCGAGGAAGCTGGGAGTTAGTCAGAAGATGTAATAATAATAATATAATTTAAACAGTGTTTAAATATTGTGCCTCATTTAGCTTGACTCATACGTTTTGTACAGTAATGTAACATTATCATCAAATTTCTTTTTAATAAAATGGCTAAAACGACTCTAAGCCTGTCTTAAACCAAAATACAGTACACATTTTTTTTGGGTGATAATACATCAATGAAGACAAAAGTCAGAATGTTTTGAACATTTTATTTTCTTACAAGTAGTAAGTAGTGTGACTGTAGTGTCAGGGTAGTCCTTGAAGTCTGCAGGTAGATTTTTATGTATCTGCTCTTCAGGTAGAGCCGAGTACTGTCAATAAAAAGTTGCTGTGAAAATCTGTGACCGTGGACTGATGGACACCGTACGGGTCAGCGAGGTCCTGTTGCTTTGATCCAAGGTCAAGGTCATTTAAGAACAGGAAGAACTCAACGGGCTGCAGGGTATGAGTTAAATAATCAATAAATAACACTGAACAACTGGTAATAACTAATAATTAAATCTCAATGTCACTACAGTACTTGTGCAATAACCTGTCACACAACGTGTGTAATGTTGATTATGTGCATACATATATATGCACATAAAGTTTTAAATATATATATACTGTATACGTATATAAATATATACACATATATATATAATTATATATTATTATATATACTGTATGTGTATATATTTATATATATATATATATTTAAAACTTTATGTGCATGCTAGCTTATATTACTAGCTTGAAATACTTGCAGTACCGTAGTTAATTCAAATTCATCCTGCTGCATTGTTATATCCGTCTCTCTTCAGGACTTTGTGAATATTATAATTACTTTTTCACTGTGCATGCTTTTAGTATACATACAGTAGTTTGTTCTTTGATTTTTAGCAAGTCAAATCTGCTCTTCTCATCCTGAGCACTTCATTGTACTGTTAACTCTGTGTTAACCTGTATAAGACAAATAAACACAAGTTGAACTTGATGGGGAGTTCCTCTCAGTTCTTGGTGAACACCGACCATGAATGGCAGAGCAGTCATGGGCCAGCAGGAACACATCAGGAGGTCAGATGATGCAAACCTGAAAAAAAAACAGCAGGGCCGAGCGCAATTCGTGGCAGTGGCAGCTGCCACTGCCACGAATTGCGCTCGCTGTCTCTCAAAAAAAACAAGTGTTCATATTTACCTACAAGTAAAAAACCAAACGGAGAACTCTTTATGAGAGTTATGCTAATAAATTAATTACATCTCAGGAAATTAAATGTTTAATTGGAGTGAAACAGTTCTGGTTTCATATTAAAGGAAACGGCAGAGAATATTTCAGAGGTGTAACAGCCCTGAAGTTACTAAGAGTTTACAAACATGTTTACAGATTAGAAAACATATGTTAAAATCTGAATATTATTTTAAAAGTATGTAGTTACAAACTTGTATTAAATCACTCATCATGACTCCAACATTAAATCTACAAGTGTGGAGTCGAGTGATAATCGTGTTTCTTACTGAGCTGCAGCTGTGTTCTCCTCCTCCTCGCTGTCCTCTCTCTGCTGCTTCTCCCAAAGCCCCGGTCATGGAAGTGGAAGGGATCTATTCCACTGGAACAATGCAGGTACAGCTCCTTTTTAACCACTGTTTGATGCTGGCTCTTGAATATTCTGAGGTTTAAAACGCCGGCTACAACCGAGTGTTAGCTTTAAGGCTAACTCGGTTAGCCACGAACTCTGGCATTAAAATATAAAAAACTAAGCGCTCTATTGTCCCTGCTATTCACTGGACACAACGGCACACAACAAATCTCTCTTGTTGTACCAGTAGCTCGCAGATAATTTACCTTTTGTGTCTTTTACATGGTCTAGTTCTAGAAGCTACCGCTAAAAACACCAGCAGTAGATGAGAGCCGGAAGTGAAGCGTGTGAGTCATATTTTAACGGAAGTACGTCACCACTACCCGTGGCATATAGGCTATTTAGAGTCACCAATCAGCCTAACAAGCATGTTTTTTGGTCTGTGGGAGGAAACCGGAGTACTTTTGTCATCTTCTAAAACAAGCAACACGTTTTATAAGAACATGGCCATTTGAAGTGAAAAACCCCAACTGATAATTCAGAGGACACTGTTTTTTGTTTGTTTTCCAAACTGTTTTTGCTTTTCATCACCCCAGTTTTCACTTTGTCTTAGACACAACAAGGCGCCTTTTGAAATTGCTGTTTCTTATTGTTGATCTGGTCTGTAACGTCTCTACATAACTGTACTGACCACACACACCACTCCTAAATGTTGGTCAACACAAATTTAGATACAAATGGAACAATTTAATCTCTTTCTGAAAGGTTCTGCATTATTCAAGAAAATTAAAGTAAAGTAAAAAAAACTATTTGAAATGCATTTGAAAATTTGCAGAAGCAAAGCACCGCATGCTGGATTACCAATCCATGCCAATCCATAATCCATGCCATACTCACTTCTCCCCCTGGGAACACTCTGCTATATTGCAGCGATAAGACTGGAGGGTCGCATCGGCCCTCAGCCATTCTTACTTTCACCATGCTGTATAATTATCTCGGACCCCACACACTAGAGAGCTTTAGCAGGTTGAGAGCAGATTGTTTCAAGTAGAAAAGTCAATATTGGTCAGGAATCCATTTTCATATGACCACTTGAGTAAATGTGTGCATTATTCATGAACTCCCATCATCACGGATAGGCTCAGCTGTCCAGTAAAGAAGAGAGGAAGGACCATAATACACTTTTGAATTGTTAGCTCAGTTGTGGAAGCTGTATGAGACATTACTGTATTCCTTTAAATGTAGGTTAGTGTGCCTTCTTGCTGCCTCCATTTCTTTCCCTTAAGTCTGCTTTTCTAAGCTGTTTTGTATTTTCTCGCTTGTGGCAAACTTCTTCCTATTCCTCTTCCCTTTTTTGTCTTCTTTTAAAGCATTACAGCAAAACTGGGTCACACAAAAAGAATAGAAACGGAAATGTATTATCAGCTGTATGTTGTGCATAACCACAGTCTAAATGCTTGCATAAGCTTTTTAAGGCTGCAGGTTGAACTTTTCATTTTTTGCTTCAGCCAGGGATGCCCTCCACCTCTCTGCGGTGGCATCAAACTTTCAAAGGTATTGAGCGTGTGGGCGTGTGAGAATAATCTTATTATCTCTGTATTTTTTTCTGTAGACTGCATTTAGATGAGCTCACTGTTTCTGCCATCATTTGCAACTGGATATTTCTAAAATGATCTATGAATACTGTATTGCACTTTTCTATATTTTTCATTAGAAGAATGCCCACATAGTTGCACATTTTCCCAACATTCAGGGAAAAACGGTTGAAATAAAATTAGCATTCCTTGAAGGCATGCATATTACCTACAATCTTGCATGAAGTTGTTTTAACCAAAAATATTGTGTTATCTGTCAGCCCTCATGGTATTTTTGGTGAATGACTCTTAGCTACCACCACATTTTAGCTTAATATCTGTGAAATTGATGGAGTTACAGACATTTTTTTCTAAGGTTAATTAGCTGTGATAGCCACAGCTTTAATGAATTTGAACAACCCCTTATCCTCACCCCATAGGCCAAACGGGATCCACTCATTGGGATAAAGTAGCCCATGAGCCACCAGTTAATGATCCGTCTAATACAGTTTGATTAGTCTTAATGGTCATGAGGGTGAACCGCTAGTGTAAACATAAACATTAAAAGTTATTACATTAGCAGATGTAATCCCTGAGTTGTAATCAAAGCAACTGATAGAAGTCCCAGTTCTTGTTTGGATCCACAACAAATATGTATACACCTTGATTAGATAGATGGATGGATGGATGGATGGATGGATGGATGGATAGATGGATAGATAGATCGACCGAGAGAACATGACTGAAAGCGATCGATCGATCCCTTTCAGTCATGTTCTCTCGGTGCAACATACTTGCTATGGGAATTGCGCCCCCGCGCGATTACCTGAAGGAATACAGCAAACCCCCTACCTACGACTCCATCGACCTACGAACAACGGGACCTACGAACGTATCATATTTAATAAAAATATGACATTACTGTATTAAAAAAAAGTTTTTTTTGTGTGTGTTTAAATGTTCTTAATTTCATGTGTACAGCACTTTGTTGCAGCTGTGGTTGTTTTAAAGGCTTTATAAATAATAATTATGATAAAAATGATCATTTCTGATCATTTTTGTCATGATTGCGCAATAATTGTGCAGCTTCCGGTCATAACAGGAAGAAGGTCTCCAGTTTTCACGGTCACAAGTTAAGGCAGAACACCGGAGGCCATCTTAGGTCAGTCACGGCTGCTTTGAAAGTCTCCAGTTTACAGGGTCACTAGTTACAGCAGAACACCGGACGCCATCTTAAGTCAGTTTCGGCTGTAGGGAGCCGGCCTTTGAAGACTGGTGACCAGGATGGCTTCATATGGATTAATTACTAGCTGGAAACGTCTCTGTGAGCTCTGTGGACGTCTCAGGCTGGAGCAGCAGCTGCAGATTGATCGCCGCTCCAACACCAGCTCATGGCCTGGCTAGCAGAAGCTAACACAGGCCTCGAGCAGCTGCCGTGGTTCGCTCGCCGGCCGCCGCGCTGCTCGGCCCGACAACAACAACGCATGGCAACCTAAGATGTCGGCTTTGACCATCTCAAAGTAAGAAATTATATTTTTATTTATTCTGTAAATGTGAATAGCAATGTTTAACATTACAGTACACTACTGTACATGCTTAAATGTGTGCGCGGCGCTCCGTTAGCGGTATTTCCGCGAGCTACGAACGGAATAAGGACCTACGAACGGGACGCTATTTTCACCCCCTAGCTACGGCAGAATCGAGCTGCGAACAGTTCTTATGTCCCAAACTCGTACGTAAGTAGGGGGTTAGCTGTACACTCACGCCTTTACGGCTAGGGGCGTCACCGCCGCGCCAGAGGCCCCGCCCTCTGGTTACTTAAGCGGCGTGCGCCACTCCATCTTCCTCTTTTTTGCCCTTCACCTCGCCTAAACCTGAACTACCTCTTCGCGGGACTTCTCTGGTGCTTTCATCGCTCATTCGAGGTGAGCTCGCTCCCTACACAGAGCGCACAGAGAATTATTTCCTGCGTACTGCTGGACTAGCAAGCCTAGTCCAGCAATTTTCAACCTAACCCCGAAGTTTTCTCTCCTCTCTCTACAGATTGCTTCGCGACGGCTCTAACTACGCCATTAGAAAAATCCATCCATCCATCCATCCATCTTCTTCCGCTTATCCGGGGTCGGGTCGCGGGTTAGGGTTAAAAAAATAAAAAATAAATAAAAGGAGGCTGCCTTGCTACGTCAAGCTAGCGGGCTGGCCAGCGAAAGCAACACGACAGAGGAGACATCTCAAGAAAGAAGAGGGAAAATTCTGGAAGGACTCGCTCGCCTCGTCTCGGACAGAATGGCTCTGGAGAAGGGAAAGCGAAAAGCGAAACTTCCAAGGAAAACCACAGCGGTGGCGAGCCCCACTTCGCGCGCCTGCCCAAGTGGCTGTGGCTTTTATCTCGCAGTGACGGACACCCACGAGGCCTGTCCAGTCTGCCTGGGAATGCTTCATGCAAAAACTGCGCTGGACGCACCTGATTTTTGCCCACACTGCAGCATCATGATGGATGCTGTGCTGCGGTATCGGGTCGATCTTGTCGCCAAAGCCATGGGGACCTCGGCCACGTCTGCGGACGCAGACACCACGGAGCCTCTCACCCCCACACCGGAGTTGGAGAGTATGGCTTTACACGACAGCACGCGGGTCGAATGGGGTGACACCCCCGACGCGCTGGCCAACATGGAGGACCTGACTGTCGAATTCGACACCCGGGGTATGATGAACGACGACGAGTTATCCATCTCGGCCTCGGGTGAATTTTCAATGGAGGAGGCGGACGTAGAGGTGGAGGATCAGGGTGACGCACTCGCCCAGACCCCCCTACCCGCGCTCCCGGACACGGACTCTTCCATCCCTGCTCTGTTTGAACTGTGCCACAGAGCAGCGGACGCACTACAAGTGCCTTGGCCTGAACCCCCTCCTCGCCAACAGGTTACGAGGCTAGCGGGAAATTACTTTTATTCAAAGCAGCAGGCTGCCACGAGGCAGAGGATGCCTGTGTTCCCAGACTTCCTCACGGAACTGACACGCACCTGGACTCACCCACGAGCCCCTATGCTTCTACCCCTCTCACAATTTCTCGACGTGGACGGGATGGACGAGGTGGGTTTAGCTAACGTGCCTCAAATCGAGGACACTCTGGCGTCTCACCTGGCCCCAAATTCTTCAGGAACAAAACCAACTCTCCCCAGCAGGGCCTGCCGGGCCTCGGCGTCTCTCCTCGAGAAATGCTACAGGGCTCAGGGACTCGCGGCGCGCGCCATGAACGCGTCCGCGCTGATGCAAGCCTACCTGGCAGAAAAGCTGCAGCAGCTTCAAGTGGCAACGGACAAGCAGGCGGCTGCCGAATTGCTGGAGGAAGCCTGCAGAACAACTGACTTCGTGCTCCGAATGATGGGGACTGCTGCGGTTGCTCAGGGCAGAGGGACGGCAGAAGTGGTCATTGCGACCCGCCATCTCTGGATGACACTGACGGACTTACCCGAGGGACAAAAGGTGCCTTTTCTCCATTACTCAATACAGCCAGAAAGGCTTTGGAACGGATTCAAATGAAACTGGACCAAAGACGCAAACAGGCAGAGGCTCTCCGGGTGGGCATCCCCGTAGAAGCTTCGTCCCCCCCAAGAGAAAATGCGGGGGGAAGACCTGCCCAGTCCAGGCACCACTCGACGTCGCGTGCCCCACCGCAAAAGCGGCCAGCGTACGAGGAGGAGCCCAGGCAGAGACCCCCGTCGGGCCCTCCTCGTACCGAGCACGCCTGGAGCAAGAACAGGTTTGTCCCTCGCCAAATGTCCAAACACAGGGCCTCTTCGGCAAGTCGCGACGACAGACAGAAACGGGCCTGATGAACCAAGCTCACGTTTCCACGTTACAAGGTCACCCGCCCACGTGGTAACGGGAATGATCCGCATAAACCCAGACTTTGTAACACAGTACAATAAGCTGGTTTACTTTCTGCATGCACCAATCATGCCCTCCCTGCTGTGAGTGACTTAAAATCATATACGTCATGTCACGTAAGCACAAATAAAATCATGAAACAGCAATTCTCTGTTTTACTGACTCCAAAAAAATATATATACATTTCTCCCAGCAAAGCAGGTCCCTCTCACCTGCATGCCGTCATAAAGGGAGGGGGGGTTTCTCCTCCCCCTCCCACACGGCCCACGGGGTGTTAGAATATTTAATAAGCCCGGCAGACTGCTTCTGTTTCATCTGCGGTGAGCAGACACAGTGGCGTCTGTAAACACCCTCCTTGCCCCTTACGAAGGTAGGTGAAGAGGGTCACGTGTTTAGGCTCTCGCCCCAAAGGCGAGACAGCCAATACACCAAACAGACGGACACATGACGTGGTCGCAGCTCAAGGAGCCGAGTCGACAACGTCTCTCGACGGGGGGGGGCTGCTTCAGGCGCCCTCACACA
>JBBPBX010102931.1:0-11965 GCA_038048925.1 Garcialebias charrua | reverse complement strand
GAAACACTAATAGCACCTACACGAAAACTGTCTAATACATCAAACCTTCAGTGATTGACCCACATCCGGTCCCCTGCAATACTGAATGGTCAAATCATGACATTAATTAAGCCACGCCCCCTCACAACAGGAAGTGTACAGTTGTACATTGAAGGTCCCGATCGGACACCTGTTACCTAATCAGCATGACGGTCTTTCCAGTGACCAAAGACATGTTGATGTAACAAGCTTTCCAACACTGACCGTTTTGGGTGGAGCATGTGGGCGTGGCGATGTGGCGAATCAGACGTAACGCCGTCACAATACGTTTGGCCTTTTGGGAGCTTTATCATATCCCAAAACTCACCAAATTTGGCAGACTCGTCAGGACTGGTGAAAAATTACATATTTTGGGGGCGTGGCCAAAATTGCAACAGAAACGGCTCAAGAGCGCCACCTAGAATATTTCAAACTACCCTCCGCATTGGCCTTAGTTTCACGTAGGATCATGAAATTTGGTACACTTGTCCAATTCACAAAGACGTACAGAAAACCCTCTGGCATCAACATTGTACGATAAATGGGAAGGCGGCCATTTTGGAATGTGGACCAAATTGGGTGCATACATTGGGTGCCGAACGGGTACGGGAAAGGCACGAGAGTGTTTCAGGGTGGACTAGCTCGACTTCCCGCGGTCGCCACGAGAAGGGCGGAGCGGCGCTAAGGCATTCACACGTGCATTTTCGTAGGAAATGCAAATTTTCTAGTTTATTATTATTAAACTTATTCCGGTTACTATCCTGATTCCGTACGTTTTTTGGCACGCTACTCCTCCTACAGTTTTTGTGCTATTTCAACAATTCATATATCAAAATGTTCAGCTCATTTAGGACATGGGTGCTATGACTTTTGGTATTGGTGCAACTTTAGCTTTTTGAAATATTCAGCCTTTTCGGCCATTTTTTTCCCATTGAAAATGAATGGAGCTCATTTTACATCCTTGATATCTTTGGAACTCTTTACAATATTTCACTACTCCTTTCACATTTTGGACTAGCTCAGCTTCCTTCAGCTTCCTTGTACAAAATTTTAAAAAAAATTCAGCTACTTTCAGCTAATTTCAGCTGTTTTTTCAACTGCTTTGCACTCTTTTCAGCTTTATGCAGCTAACTTCAACATTTTTATACTTCTACTGACTTATTTCTGCTAAATTCAGATCATTATGCTCCTTTCAGATAATTTTTGAAAGATTTAGACATTTTGGCTATTTTAGCTACTATTTAGCTGTTTTATGCAAATTTCAGCTTTTTCAGCTATTTCAACAATGTTTTTAATCAATCCAACTTTTTTCAGCCTAATTCAGCAAAACCATGCTCTACCAACTTCCTTCTGGTAATTTAAGATAATTTCTGCTTGTTTTAGCTGTTGTTCAGCTGTTTTTGGCCAATTTCAGCTTTTTTCAGATAATTTCAACTTTATTTTGCTTATTTCTACTTATTTCAGATTTTTTTCAATTTCAGATTGTTTCAGATACTTCATATTATGCTGCTTTGTGCTTATTTCTGCTAGTTTCAGCTTCTTCTACTATTTTAGCTACTATTAAGCTGTTTTTATGCTAATTTAGGCTTGTTTCAACAAATTTTACATCATTTGAACTCATTTCAACTTTTTCCAGCCTAATTCTACAAAACTGTACTCTCTCTACTAATTTCTAAGACATTTAAGCTTCTTTCTGCTATTTCAGATAATATTCAGCTGTTTTTGCTATCTTAAGCTTTTTTCAGATAATTTCAACTTTATTTTGCTTATTTCTGCTTATTTCAGATTGTTTTCAGATTTTTTCAGATTTCAGATTGTTTCAGATATTTTAGATTATTCAGATTATGCTGCTTTGTGCTTATTTCTGCTAGTTTCAGCTTCTTCTGCTATTTTAGCTACTATTAAGCTGTTTTTATGCTAATTTAGGCTTGTTTCAACAAATTCCACATTATTTGAACTCATTTCAACTTTTTCCAGCCAAATTCTGCAAAAATGTACTCTCTCTACTAAGTTCTAAGACATTTAAGCTTCTTTCTGCTATTTCAGATAATATTCAGCTGTTTTTGCTATCTTAAGCTTTTTTCAGATAATTTCAACTTTATTTTGCTTATTTCTGCTTAGTTCAGATTTTTTCAGATTTCAGATTGTTTCAGATATTTCAGATTATTCACAATTATGCTATTTCTAATTACTTCAGATAATTGATGCTTATTTCTGCTACTTTAGATAATATTCAGCTGCTTATGCTATCTTAAGCTTTTTTCAGATAATTTCCACTTTTTTTGCTTATTTCAGATTATTTCAGATTTCAGATTGTTTAAGATGTTTCAGATTATTCCCAATTAGGCTCTTACTAATTTATTCTTCTGATTCAAGATTATTTCTGATATATTAGATAATATTTAGCTGTTTTTGTTCAATTTCAGCTGATGGCCGCCAACGCTACATTCAAATGGCTTTAACTCAGCCATCTTTATACATAGAGAGCTGAAATTTGGTGAGGTTGTAGCTGAGGACATTGTCTATCATGTACGGAATCCAAATAAAAAATCCAAGATGGCCGACAATGCAAAAATTTAAAAATACCATAAAATGGTAAATTTTAGTGATATTGAGCTGAAACTTGGTGTAGTGATAGCTGAGAATGTTTCCTATCAAATGCTATATCAAAATCAAAAATCCAAGATGGCCGCCAACGCTACTTTCAAATGGCTTTAACTCAGCCATCATTATACATAGAGAGCCGAAATTTGGTGAGGTTGTAGCTGAGGGCATTATCTATCATGTACGGAATCCAAATCACAAATCCAAGATGGCCGACAAAGTAAAACATTAAAAAACTGTAAAAATCCAACATGGCCGCCAACGCTACATTCAAATGGCTTTAACTCAGCCATCTTTATTCATAGAGAGCTGAAATTTGGTGAGGTTGTAGCTGAGGGAATCCTCTATCATGTACGGAATCCAAATCAAAAATCCAAGATGGCAGACAAAGCAAAACATTAAAAATACTGTAAAATCCAAGATGGCCGCCAACGCTACTTTCAAATGCTTTAACTCAGCCATCATTATACATAGAGAGCCGAAATTTGGTGAGGTTGTAGCTGAGGGAATCCTCTATCATGTACGGAATCCAAATCAAAAATCCAAGATGGCCGACAAAGCAAAACATTAAAAATACTGTAAAATCCAAGATGGCCACCAACGCTACTTTCAAATGGCTTTAAATCAGCCATATTTATTCATAGAGAGCCGAAATTTGGTGAGGTTGTAGCTATGGACATTCTTTATCATGCATTAGGTGAAACGGCCATTTTGATTGAATATGCAAATTAGGTGAAGTGGCCATTTTGGTTCAATATACAAGGCAGTTAATTGCCTTGCGAAGTAAGTCAATGCATGTATTGTTACCATTTTGGTTCTACAATTTAAGTAGACAAGTTAGCCATTTTGATTTAATAAGCACATTAGGTAAAGCGGCCATTTTGATTGAACATGCAAGTTGGGTGAAGCGGCCATTTTGGCATTCACACATGCATTTTCTCAGGAAATGCAATCTAGTTGTGTGAATGCCACAAGGCATTCACACTATAGATTGTGTTTATATTTATTGTGTGAATGCCTATGCATTCACACTATAGTGATTGTGTTTATATTTATTATTATTATTATTATTATTCCAGTTACTATCCTGATTCCGTACGTTTTTCGGCACGCTACTCCTCCTACAGTTTTTGTGCTATTTCAACAATTCATATATCAAAATGTTCAGCTCATTTAGGACACTCCGGCTATGACTTTTGGTATTGGTGCAACTTTAGCTTTTTGAATTATTTAGCCTTTTCGGCCATTTTCTTCCCCATTGAAAATGAATGGAGCTAATTTTTCATCCTTGATATCTTTGGAACTCTTTACAATATTTCACTACTCATTTCACATTTTGGACCAGCTTAGCTTCCTTCAGCTACCTTGTACATTTTTTTAAAAATATTTCAGCTACTTTCAGCTACTTTCAGCTGTTTTTTCAACTGCTTTGCACTCTTTTCAGCTTTATGTAGCTTACTTCAACATTTTTGTACTTCTACTGACTTATTTCTGCTAATTTCAGATCATTATGCTCCTTTCAGATAATTTTTGAAAGATTGGGATATTTTAGCTATTTTAGCTACTATTTAGCTGTTTTATGATAATTTCAGCTTTTTCAGCTTTTTCAACAATTTTTTTTAATCAATCCAACTTTTTTCAGCCTAATTCAGCAAAACCATGCTCTACCAACTTCCTTCTGGTAATTTAAGATTGTTTCTGCTTGTTTTAGCTGTTGTTCAGCTGTTTTTGGCCAATTTCAGCTTTATTCAGATATTTTCAACTTTATTTTGCTTATTTCTACTTATTTCAGATTTTTTTCAATTTCAGATTGTTTCAGATACTTCATATTATGCTGCTTTGTGCTTATTTCTGCTAGTTTCAGCTTCTTCTGCTATTTTAGCTACTATTAAGCTGTTTTTATGCTAATTTAGGCTTGTTTCAACACATTCCACATTATTTGAACTCATTTCAACTTTTTCCAGCCAAATTCTGCAAAAATGTACTCTCTCTACTAATTTCTAAGACATTTAAGCTTCTTTCTGCTATTTCAGATAATATTCAGCTTTTTTAGCTATCTTAAGCTTTTTTCAGATAATTTCAACTTTATTTTGCTTATTTCTGCTTAGTTCAGATTTTTTCAGATTTCAGATTGTTTCAGATATTTTAGATTATTCAGATTATGATGCTTTGTGCTTATTTCTGCTAGTTTCAGCTTCTTCTGCTATTTTAGCTACTATTAAGCTGTTTTTATGCTAATTTAGGCTTGTTTCAACACATTCCACATTATTTGAACTCATTTCAACTTTTTCCAGCCAAATTCTGCAAAAATGTACTCTCTCTACTAATTTCTAAGACATTTAAGCTTCTTTCTGCTATTTCAGATAATATTCAGCTGTTTTTGCTATCTTAAGCTTTTTTCAGATAATTTCAACTTTATTTTGCTTATTTCTGCTTAGTTCAGATTTTTTCAGATTTCAGATTGTTTCAGATATTTCAGATTATTCACAATTATGCTATTTCTAATTACTTCAGATAATTGATGCTTATTTCTGCTACTTTAGATAATATTCAGCTGTTTATGCTATCTTAAGCTTTTTTCAGATAATTTCCACTTTTTTTGCTTATTTCAGATTATTTCAGATTTCAGATTGTTTAAGATGTTTCAGATTATTCCCAATTAGGCTCTTACTAATTCCTTCTTCTGATTTAAGATTATTTCTGATATATTAGATAATATTTAGCTGTTTTTGTTCAATTTCAGCTGATGGCCGCCAACACAACATTCAAATGGCTTTAACTCAGCCATCTTTATACATAGAGAGCCGAAATTTGGTGAGGTTGTAGCTGAGGACATTATCTATCATGTATAGAATCCAAATCATTCCAAATCAAAAATCCAAGATGGCCGACAATGCAAAAAAGTAAAAATACTATAAAATGGTCAATTTTAGTTATATTGAGCTGAAACTTGGTGTAGTGATAGCTGAGAATGTTTCCTATCAAATGCCATATCAAAATCAAAAATCCAAGATGGCCGCCAACTCTACTTTCAAATGGCTTTAACTCAGCCATCATTATACACAGAGAGCCGAAATTTGGTGAGGTTGTAGCTGAGGACATTATCTATCATGTACGGAATCCAAATCAAAAATCCAAGATGGCCGACAAAGTAAAACATTAAAAAACTGTAAAAATCCAAGATGGCCGCCAACGCTACATTCAAATGGCTTTAACTCAGCCATCTTTATTCATAGAGAGCTGAAATTTGGTGAGGTTGTAGCTGAGGGAATCCTCTATCATGTACGGAATCCAAATCAAAAATCCAAGATGGCCGACAAAGCAAAACATTAAAAATACTGTAAAATCCAAGATGGCCACCAACGCTACTTTCAAATGGCTTTAACTCAGCCATCATTATACATAGAGAGCCGAAATTTGGTGAGGTTGTAGCTGAGGGAATCCTCTATCATGTACGGAATCCAAATCAAAAATCCAAGATGGCCGACAAAGCAAAACATTAAAAATACTGTAAAATCCAAGATGGCCACCAACGCTACTTTCAAATGGCTTTAAATCAGCCATATTTATTCATAGAGAGCCGAAATTTGGTGAGGTTGTAGCTATGGACATTCTTTATCATGCATTAGGTGAAGCGGCCATTTTGATTGAATATGCAAATTAGGTGAAGTGGCCATTTTGGTTCAATATACAAGGCAGTTAATTGCCTTGCGAAGTAAGTCAATGCATGTATTGTTACCATTTTGGTTCTACAATTTAAGTAGACAAGTTAGCCATTTTGATTTAATAAGCACATTAGGTAAAGCGGCCATTTTGATTAACATCACGTTGGGTGAAGCGGCCATTTTGGCATTCACACATGCATTTTCTCAGGAAATGCAATCTAGTTTTATAATTATATCTGTTACTATCCTGATTCCGTACGTTTTTTGGCACGCTACTCCTCCTACAGTTTTTGTGCTATTTCAACAATTCATATATCAAAATGTTCAGCTCATTTAGGACATTCTGGCTATGACTTTTGGTATTGGTGCAACTTTAGCTTTTTGAATTATTTAGCCTTTTCGGCCATTTTTTTCCCATTGAAAATGAATGGAGCTCATTTTTCATCCTTGATATCTTTGGAACTCTTTACAATATTTCACTACTCATTTCACATTTTGGACCAGCTTAGCTTCCTTCAGCTACCTTGTACATTTTTTTAAAAATATTTCAGCTACTTTCAGCTACTTTCAGCTGTTTTTTCAACTGCTTTGCACTCTTTTCAGCTTTATGTAGCTTACTTCAACATTTTTGTACTTCTACTGACTTATTTCTGCTAATTTCAGATCATTATGCTCCTTTCAGATAATTTTTGAAAGATTGGGATATTTTAGCTATTTTAGCTACTATTTAGCTGTTTTATGATAATTTCAGCTTTTTCAGCTATTTCAACAATTTTTTTTAATCAATCCAACTTTTTTCAGCCTAATTCAGCAAAACCATGCTCTACCAACTTCCTTCTGGTAATTTAAGATTGTTTCTGCTTGTTTTAGCTGTTGTTCAGCTGTTTTTGGCCAATTTCAGCTTTATTCAGATATTTTCAACTTTATTTTGCTTATTTCTACTTATTTCAGATTTTTTTCAATTTCAGATTGTTTCAGATACTTCATATTATGCTGCTTTGTGCTTATTTCTGCTAGTTTCAGCTTCTTCTGCTATTTTAGCTACTATTAAGCTGTTTTTATGCTAATTTAGGCTTGTTTCAACACATTCCACATTATTTGAACTCATTTCAACTTTTTCCAGCCAAATTCTGCAAAAATGTACTCTCTCTACTAATTTCTAAGACATTTAAGCTTCTTTCTGCTATTTCAGATAATATTCAGCTGTTTTTGCTATCTTAAGCTTTTTTCAGATAATTTCAACTTTATTTTGCTTATTTCTGCTTAGTTCAGATTTTTTCAGATTTCAGATTGTTTCAGATATTTTAGATTATTCAGATTATGATGCTTTGTGCTTATTTCTGCTAGTTTCAGCTTCTTCTGCTATTTTAGCTACTATTAAGCTGTTTTTATGCTAATTTAGGCTTGTTTCAACACATTCCACATTATTTGAACTCATTTCAACTTTTTCCAGCCAAATTCTGCAAAAATGTACTCTCTCTACTAATTTCTAAGACATTTAAGCTTCTTTCTGCTATTTCAGATAATATTCAGCTGTTTTTGCTATCTTAAGCTTTTTTTCAGATAATTTCAACTTTATTTTGCTTATTTCTGCTTAGTTCAGATTTTTTCAGATTTCAGATTGTTTCAGATATTTCAGATTATTCACAATTATGCTATTTCTAATTACTTCAGATAATTGATGCTTATTTCTGCTACTTTAGATAATATTCAGCTGTTTATGCTATCTTAAGCTTTTTTCAGATAATTTCCACTTTTTTTGCTTATTTCAGATTATTTCAGATTTCAGATTGTTTAAGATGTTTCAGATTATTCCCAATTAGGCTCTTACTAATTCCTTCTTCTGATTTAAGATTATTTCTGATATATTAGATAATATTTAGCTGTTTTTGTTCAATTTCAGCTGATGGCCGCCAACACAACATTCAAATGGCTTTAACTCAGCCATCTTTATACATAGAGAGCCGAAATTTGGTGAGGTTGTAGCTGAGGACATTATCTATCATGTATAGAATCCAAATCATTCCAAATCAAAAATCCAAGATGGCCGACAATGCAAAAAAGTAAAAATACTATAAAATGGTCAATTTTAGTTATATTGAGCTGAAACTTGGTGTAGTGATAGCTGAGAATGTTTCCTATCAAATGCCATATCAAAATCAAAAATCCAAGATGGCCGCCAACTCTACTTTCAAATGGCTTTAACTCAGCCATCATTATACATAGAGAGTCGAAATTTGGTGAGGTTGTAGCTGAGGACATTATCTATCATGTATAGAATCCAAAAAAAAAATCCAAGATGGCCGACAATGCAAAAAAGTAAAAATACTATAAAATGGTCAATTTTAGTGATATTGAGCTGAAACTTGGTGTAGTGATAGCTGAGAGTGTTTCCTATCAACTGCTATATCAAAATCAAAAATCCAAGATGGCCGCCAACGCTACTTTCAAATGGCTTTAACTCAGCCATCATTATACATAGAGAGCCGAAATTTGGTGAGGTTGTAGCTGAGGACATTATCTATCATGTACGGAATCCAAATCAAAAATCCAAGATGGCCGACAAAGTAAAACATTAAAAAACTGTAAAAATCCAAGATGGCCGCCAACGCTACATTCAAATGGCTTTAACTCAGCCATCTTTATTCATAGAGAGCTGAAATTTGGTGAGGTTGTAGCTGAGGGAATCCTCTATCATGTACGGAATCCAAATCAAAAATCCAAGATGGCCGACAAAGCAAAACATTAAAAATACTGTAAAATCCAAGATGGCCACCAACGCTACTTTCAAATGGCTTTAACTCAGCCATCATTATACATAGAGAGCCGAAATTTGGTGAGGTTGTAGCTGAGGGAATCCTCTATCATGTACGGAATCCAAATCAAAAATCCAAGATGGCCGACAAAGCAAAACATTAAAAATACTGTAAAATCCAAGATGGCCACCAACGCTACTTTCAAATGGCTTTAAATCAGCCATATTTATTCATAGAGAGCCGAAATTTGGTGAGGTTGTAGCTATGGACATTCTTTATCATGCATTAGGTGAAACGGCCATTTTGATTGAATATGCAAATTAGGTGAAGTGGCCATTTTGGTTCAATATACAAGGCAGTTAATTGCCTTGCGAAGTAAGTCAATGCATGTATTGTTACCATTTTGGTTCTACAATTTAAGTAGACAAGTTAGCCATTTTGATTTAATAAGCACATTAGGTAAAGCGGCCATTTTGATTAAACATTCAAGTCAAAACGGCCATTTTGGCATTCACACATGCATTTTCTCAGGAAATGCAATCTAGTGTTACAATTACATCTGTTACTATCCTGATTCCGTACGTTTTTTGGCACGCTACTCCTCCTACAGTTTTTGTGCTATTTCAACAATTCATATATCAAAATGTTCAGCTCATTCAGGACATGATGGCTATGACTTTTGGTATTGGTGCAACTTTAGCTTTTTGAAATATTCAGCCTTTTCGGCCATTTTTTTCCCATTGAAAATGAATGGAGCTCAAATGAACTCAATGAGCTCATTTTACATCCTTGATATCTTTGGAAATCATTACAATATTTCACTACTCCTTTCACATTTTGGACCAGCTCAGCTTCCTTCAGCTACCTTGTACATTTTTTTAAAAATATTTCTTCTACTTTCAGCTAATTTCGGCTGTTTCTTCAATGACTTTCCAATCTTTTCAGCTTAATGCAGCTTACTTCAACATTTTTGTACTTCTACTGACTTATTCATGCTAATTTCAGATCATTATGCTCCTTTCAGCTAATTTTTAAAAGATTAAGATATTTTTGCGATTTTAGCTACTATTTAGCTGTTTATGCAAATTTCAGCTTTTTCAGCTATTTCAACAATTTTTTTTATCAATCCAACTTTTTTCAGCCTAATTCAGCAAAACCATGTTCTACCAACTTCCTTCTGGTAATTTAAGATATTTTCTGCTTGTTTTAGCTGTTGTTCAGCTGTTTTTGACCAATTTCAGCTGATGGCTGCCAATGTTACTTTCAAATGGCTTTAACTCAGCCATCTTTATTCATAGAGAGCTGAAATTTGGTGAGGTTGTAGCTATGGACAATCTCTAACATACATTAGGTGAAGCGGCCATTTTGATTGAACATGCAAATTAGGTGAGGCCGCCATTTTGGTTCAATATACAAGGTAGTTACTTGCCTTGCAAAGTAAGTCAATGCATGTATTGTTGCCATTTTGGTTCTACAATTAAAGTAGGTAATGTAGCCATTTTGATTTAATAAGCACATTAGGTAAAGCGGCCATTTTGATTGAACATGCAAGTTGGGTGAAGCGGCCATTTTGGCATTCACACATGCATTTTCTCAGGAAATGCAATCTAGTTGTGTGAATGCCACATAGGCATTCACACTATAGTGATTGTGTTTATATTTATTGTGTGAATGCCAACAAGGCATTCACACTATAGAGATTGTGTCCGGTTACTATCCTGATTCCGTACGTTTTTTGGCACGCTACTCCTCCTACAGTTTTTGTGCTATTTCAACAATTTATATATCAAAATGTTCAGCTCATTTAGGACATGATGGCTATGACTTTTGGTATTGGTGCAACTTTAGCTTTTTGAATTATTTAGCCTTTTCGGCCATTTTCTTCCCCATTGAAAATGAATGGAGCTAATTTTTCATCCTTGATATCTTTGGAACTCTTTAGAATATTTCACTACTCCTTTCACATTTTGGACCAGCTTAGCTTCCTTCAGCTACCTTGTACATTTTTTTAAAAATATTTCAGCTACTTTCAGCTAATTTCAGCTGTTTTTTCAACTGCTTTGCACTCTTTTCAGCTTTATGCAGCTTACTTCAACATTTTTGTACTTCTACTGACTTATTTCTGCTAATTTCAGATCATTATGCTCCTTTCAGATAATTTTTGAAAGATTAAGATATTTTAGCTATTTTAGCTACTATTTAGCTGTTTTATGATAGTTTCAGCTTTTTCAGCTATTTCAACAATTTTTTTTAATCAATCCAACTTTTTTCAGCCTAATTCAGCAAAACCATGCTCTACCAACTTCCTTCTGGTAATTTAAGATTGTTTCTGCTTGTTTTAGCTGTTGTTCAGCTGTTTTTGGCCAATTTCAGCTTTATTCAGATATTTTCAACTTTATTTTGCTTATTTCTACTTATTTCAGATTTTTTTCAATTTCAGATTGTTTCAGATACTTCATATTATGCTGCTTTGTGCTTATTTCTGCTAGTTTCAGCTTCTTCTGCTATTTTAGCTACTATTAAGCTGTTTTTATGCTAATTTAGGCTTGTTTCAACACATTTTACATTATTTGAACTCATTTCAACTTTTTCCAGCCTAATTCTACAAAAATTTACTCTCTCTACTAATTTCTAAGACATTTAAGCTTCTTTCTGCTATTTCAGATAATATTCAGCTGTTTTTGCTATCTTAAGCTTTTTTCAGATAATTTCAACTTTATTTTGCTTATTTTTGCTTAGTTCAGATGTTTTCAGATTTCAGATTGTTTCAGATATTTTACATTATTCAGATGATGCTGCTTTATGCTTATTTCTGCTAGTTTCAGCTTCTTCTGATATTTTAGCTACTATTAAGCTGTTTTAATGCTAATTTAGGCTTGTTTCAACAAATTTTACATTATTTGAACTCATTTCAACTTTTTC
>JBBPBX010102930.1:0-11965 GCA_038048925.1 Garcialebias charrua | reverse complement strand
GTACTGTGGTAGACAAGAAGCTGCAATCAATCAATAATTATAATTTTTTTATTTTACTCTGAGCTGATGCAAAGTGAAAGTTAGTTTCCCTTGTACAACAAGTGCATAAGTCGTTCTAGAACCTGGACAATTCTTACCTCTTCCCCCTCGCCCTCCAAACCCTCCACGATCACCAAACCCGCCACGATCACTAAACCCTCCTCTGAATCCACCTCGTCCTCCTCTTCCTCCTCTGTCCCCACCACGAGGACTAAAACCTGAAACACAAGATTGAGCACTTCAGCTGGATTTATACAAAAAAGGAATGCAAGTGATAAACATTTTATCTACTGTACCGTATTATCTTACCGGTAATAGTTTTTTTATAACTAGAAATGGTAGAAGATACAAAAAAACAAAAAACAAAGCCTATGTAAAGAATTTTACCCCTAGGATGTTCTATACAATAAATCAATGATGGTCAATAAAAAAAAAACAATTAACTTGTGGCAGAAAACAGTGCAGTAGTTTATGAAATACTTTGCTAACAGGCGTGTTTTTTTGCGATTTGTCTTTGTTTTGTAAAACTAAACATGGAACTGTCGGCTCCTATTAGAGCTGTCATTTCTAACCTGGGCCCGTGCCCAACCTGAACTTTGGGCCATGCCAAAATAATGTGCTGGATGGGCGGGCTAGGCCAGTATCAGGTTTCTGATTGCATCAGCAGGCGCGTATGGCTGACGATCCAATTTGAATCACCAGCCGCGTACGGCTGGCTGACCGCATGCTAACCAGCCGGTTGAAAGCGGTTAAAAAATATATTTAAAAAAAAAAGTCCAGATGGCTCACAACCCAAGCTTAACTGGACTCAGCCGCTGCGTCAGTGGACGCACACAGCCAATGACCGTTAATAACTACTGTATAATATTATAATAAATATAATACGTTAACTCTTGTTAAACAATAAATCTTATACAGGTAGTCCCCGACTTACGAGCGAGTTCCGTTACAACGAGTTGCTCGTAACATGGAAATCTCGTAATTCGGAACGACCGCCACGTGTCTCGTAAGTCCGGAATTTCGCTCGTAAGTTGGAACGGTTTTGCTAGCGCGACTACAAACACTCGTTTTTCATCGAAAAACTGCTTACGAGTGCATAAAAATGATCGGAAACGTGTGTCCACATGTTTAGCTAACGAACTGTGGTGAAAAAACACAGAAAAACTCGGTATTTTTTGCGTTTTTTCCAAAAATTCGCCAGCTCGTAAGTCCGGAACCTCGTAGGTCAGAGCGCTCGTAAGTCGGGGACTACCTGTATTGTCCTTTCTTTGAAATGCGGTTTTAAAACCATCATTTAAGCTTATATTACTACTTGTGAAATACTATGAATTCATCCTACTTGCACCGTTATATTCTACCATGTTGTTGTTTACTATATTTCTTTTGGACCTTGTACTGTACATATACTGTATTTCTTTTACACCTTTTGGTACTTTTTTCGTACCCTTCATGCATGCTTTAGTATGTCTTGTTTGTTTTTAGCTAGTCTAATCGGTTCTTCTCATCTTGAAAATTTCATAGCATTGTTGACCCTGTGTTAACCTGAATATGGCCAACAACATAACATGACCTTAGAAAAAGTACGCTGTAGTGTTCTCTAATGAAGTGATGAAATTCTTTTTTCATTCATTCAACCTTTATTTAGTCAGGTAAATCTTTTGAACCTCATGGGCTCATTTACGAAAGCGACCTGCTAAAACTAAAGAACAATGAACAGCAGTGGTAGAATTTCCTTAAACAATAAACAAACAAACAATAAACAATAGAAAACAAAAGAGAGAAAAAAAAAAAAAGAAATATTTTTTTTTTTTTTTTAAACAAAGTATCAAAAAACTAGCAAAACATTATAAGGTAGACGTATAAAATCAAAGACAGGAACAAATCTGCATTGGTTTTTGCCAGGATTCCAACAGATTCTGAAAACCATTTAGAGAAGTCAAGGTCGAGAGCTTCAGATCTTTTTGTAAGATATTCCATGAAGCAGGAGCGGAGTAGGAGAAGGCCCTTTTTCCAAGTTCAGTCCTCACTGATGGAACACTGCAGGTAATCATGTCCTGAGAGCGCACGCTGTAGCTGCACTCACGCAAAGACATGTAGGAGGAGATGTATGAAGGCAGCAGACCAAGAAGTGATTTAAAGATGAAAATGTACCAGTGGAAGAGTCTGTGTGAAGTTAATGATGTCCAGTTAACCAGTGAATACAGGGTGCAGTGGTGGGTACGATAATCATAGCCAGTTATGAATCTTTTTTTTCCTTTTATAGATGGCCTCACTTCTCACCTCACAGCCATCCTCTTCACACCAATACGATTTTTATTTATAGAAAGAAAGGAAAAAACAGAAAGTAAGACTACAAAACAAATATCCACAAAAAGAGCACAAGGCAAACACACCCAACCGATATCTGCAATCCTGCAAAGTACATGACAGAACACAGCAACAAAACACATATGCATAAAAGACACATAACATTCATGACTTTGCAGTAGATTATTATAAATATATATATAGTATATATATATACATATATACATACATATACATTCATGTTCAGTCATATACCCATCTACATATCTACATACGATACCTGCATGTGTATCCCTGCATCTATTAGTGTGTGGTTGTAAGCATGCATAAGTGAATAAGGCTTCTCTAATAGAACATTCAATAGTGACCATGAAGCATCAGAGATCCGGCCCCCCAAGACGCGAGGCAGACAAAAGGGGGGGGGACCAGAGCCCAAGACCCCAAGAAGGACCCCGACCTCAGAGCCCCAGGGCCATCCGAACAGGACGAACCACTCACCCACCCTCCCAGATTCAACCATAGGGGCGAACCGGGAGAGCCCTACCAACGACCACACACAATGACCCCCAGGGGCCAACAGCGACAAACTCACAGGACCCCACCGGAGCCCGTCGCCCGACGTAGCCCCAGGGCCAGGCGCCAAGGCCCGGGCACCAGGGACGCTCATCCCCCAGGACCGATAGGACCAGAGGACCCTAGCCCCACTGGGCAGCCACCTAGGCCGAGCCGACACATGCCCAAGTGCCCTTCCCCCGATACTGAGGACCCCAAGCGTGCCAGCAGGCAAGGGCACACCCGCCAGGGGGCCACGTGGCAGGAGCACAACACCAAGTAGCCTCAGATGTATCAAAGAGGGGGTACTCTAAGTCCCGGCCTGACAAATAGACATTCATACACAGATACAATCACACAAGCCCACCCTCATCCTCACCCTCACTCTCTCAAAGACATATAATAACGACACATTCCATTCATAATCCTGATACGCACTCTATACCCCCCAGGTCCAAGACATGTACCTGCCCCCTACATGGGGCAGTCCACACACAAACCCAGGATATAGGCCCATTCATTCTGGGGATGGAAAGGAGCCGACATCCAAGATCCTAGCCGACAGGATAGGACACCCGAGCCCAAGCAGCCCCAGGAAGAGCGCCGTACCAGCCCCGCCCATAGCAAACCCCAATGCCCCGAACCCCACCATAGCCCAGGACAACACCTGACGGCCTGCCACCTTATCAGACCCTACCCCTAGAATGGCCGCCAGGGAACCAGGGGGTGCAAAAATAAAAATAAAATACTAGACCCCGACACACACACCCCGCCCCCAAATGTACTGATGATGTGTGTTGTTGTAAAGTGCAATTAAAAAAGGGAAAGATAAGGAGCAAAGGCTGGCATAATGCCAGTTTCCCCTCCACCCCAACTCCAATCCAAACCCGTACTATCTAAATGCATCATTGTAAGTGAGCACAGGCATAAGAGGCGAGAATAGTATCATCCCGCTACCCATAACCATAGTGCCCAC
Organism: Garcialebias charrua; assembly: GCA_038048925.1. Classification (NCBI taxonomy): domain Eukaryota; kingdom Metazoa; phylum Chordata; class Actinopteri; order Cyprinodontiformes; family Rivulidae; genus Garcialebias; species Garcialebias charrua. Next base: position 8,091 of record JBBPBX010102930.1, on the reverse strand, counting down.
TCCAAGTTCCTATATGTGAATGTTATGAGGATGCTTATGAGTTAATGTCTAATGTGTATAATAAAATTGAGTCCCAGGTGGTTCTGAACAACAGAGATGTAAAAATGTTGCAGTACACCCGAGCTTCAAAATCACTACATGTATTAATTTGAAATGAAGAGGGTGGAGGTGTGCGGTGAGGGATGGGAAGAAAATAACTGCAGGAACAAATGCTCCCGCAGGGAGTCAGCTCCCCCGCTGACCCAACAGGTCCCCCCAGCTCCCCAGGGCCCACCCAAGGAGCGAGGCCAAAACACCTCTCCGACCGCCAGGCCCATTGTGCTCCAGACCAGAGAGGGACCGGGCCACGAGGGCCACCAGCAGCAGAACCAACAGCCCACACCCACCAGGGCCGCCAAGACCCCTACTAAGTGTAGTCATCCCGCCGCCCAAGAGGACGCAAAATCCCATATGGACGACATGGCCAAGAGCGCCCACCCAGCCACTGACAGAGCCAGGGAGCACCGGGAGCGTGCCCCCACCATAGGAAAGAGCCAGCCAACCAGCCAGTTATGAATCTTAATGCACCATGATAGACAACATCCAACATCCGCAGGGTACTTGTGGGAGCATTCATGTAGATATTGTCACCGTAATCAATGGAGGGAAGGAAAGCCACAGATACAAGGCGTTTCCTAGCATTCAGTGTTAGACATGATCTGTTTCTGAAAAAGAAACCCAGTTTAACTTTCAGTTTCTTTACTAGGTTTTCCACGTGGAGTTTAAAAGAGAGATGTGAGTCGACCAGGATGCCCAAATATTTATAGGAATCAACAAACTCAATTGGGACACCGTTTGAGGATAAGATCAGAGGAAGATCTGCTGGGACCTACTTCCTACTTGAAAAAAAACATCCCTTTTGTTTTATCAGCATTTAAGACAAGTTTGAGATGGAACAAATCTGACTGAATGATTTCAAAAGCGGACTGCAGAAACTGGAAAGCCTTAGCTACTGTTTTAGCTTGGTAGTAAACTGTATCATCAGCATAGAAATGTAAGGATGCATCAGGGATGCTCTGACCTACATTACCTATGTAGATTGTAAAGAGGGTTGGTCCTAAGACTAAGCATTGTGGTACACCATTTTTAACTGTTAAATAACTGGAAGAAGTACCATTATGTTGAACACATTGCCTCCGATCGGAAAGATAGTTAGAAAACCAACCAATGGTGTGATCTGAGAAACCGATTTCTGAGAGCTTATGACACAAGATGTTATGATCCACAGTGTCAAAAGCTTTAGACAGGTCTAGGAAAAGAGCAGCACAATAATCCTTAGCATCCAATTCTTCAACAACGTCATTAAGGACCTTCAGAGAAGCAGTTGTTGTGCTGTGTTGTTTCCTGAAACCAGATTGGTGGAGAGGTAAGATGTTAAATGAGTCCAGATAATTTTTGATTCGAGAGTTTATCAGTTTTTCTAGAACCTTGGCTAAAATGCAGAGTTTAGAGATTGGTCGATAGTTGTTCAGTGATGTGGGGTCACCTCCCTTCAGCAAAGGAAGAACAAAGGCTGTTTTCCAAGTATCCGGAATGGAGTTTTGGCATATGGACAGATTAAAGATGTGGGTCACAGGGACTGTGATGATATGAGCAGCCAACCTTAAGAAATAAGGGTGAAGTTCATCTGGACCTGCAGATTTTTTAGGATCAAGATCTTTTAACAGTCAGTCTCACTGACTGAGAACGGAGAAAAAGAGAAGGTGTGATTAACTGATGGTTGACTTGTAGGAGGAATTTGATTTGTAGAAGTTTGATTATTAGATGAAGTGGCTGATTTTCCATTTGTAACTGTGTCAAATAATGAACTAGAAGCAACAAAATGTTTGTTGAAACAGTTCAGGATCTCGTGCTTATTTGACACAGGAACAGAGTCAACAAGAAGTTGTGATGGGAGGTCAGATGATTGGGGGATGCCTGAGAGAGATTTGATGGTTTTCCAGAATTTTTTAGGATCGTTTAGATTTTTGGAGGTCTGAGATAAGAAGTAATTACATTTTGCGGCTTTGATGGCAGTTGTGCATTTATTCCTCAACTGCCGAAAATTCAACCAATCAGTGTCTGAGTCTGATTTTCTTGCTACGGCCCAAAGATGACCTCTCCTATGCAGGAGGTCAGCTAGTTCAGGAGTAAACCAGGGGTTGTCACAACCCTTTATCCTGAACTGCCGGAAAGGAGCGTGTTTGTTTATAAAGTAAATGAAACTATTATGAAAATAGTTCCAAGCGGTGTTCATGTCGTTGATTAATAGAATACGTTGCCAATCAAAGTGGGATAGATCCCAAAGTAATGACTTTTCACAGAAACGTTTCAAATCCCGTTTTTGAACTATTCTGGGCTTAGCAGGTGAAAGTTTAGTAGATCTAAGAGCTGCTATTACGAATGATCACTCAAAATGTTAGCAAATACACCTATACCAGGAAATTTATGAGGTGCATTTGTGAAAAACAGATCTAAGGTGGAAGATTTTCCGGGACATTTTTTGTTTGGTCTGGTAGGAGAATCAATAAGTTGTGTTAGACTGAGAGATAGGTAACATTCCTTGAATTTATCACAGAGAGGGGTCGACTTATCCCAATCAATGTTGAAATCTCCTGCCATAAAAATCTCATTGTGTTTTAAATTTCCTATGAATTCAGTCAGGGAGGACAGAGTTTCAGGTGTTGCAGAGGGGGGACGATAACAACCTACAACAGTTGATATCTGACCTCCCTTCAAACTGATGTTCACAGCTAAAGCTTCAAACTGGTTTGTAATTGTTTTTTTAGACGCAATCCTGGCAGCCAAAGAGTCTCTGATGTAAAAAGCGACTCCACCTCCCCTTTTATTACGATCACAACGATAGATCTTAAATTAATTGATTACCAGGTCATTTATATGTCATTAGTATATGCATGTAGTTTGGATAAACTTCCCTCTGTACATTTTGCATTACATTTCACTGTGTAACTTTGACCCCCCCCCCAAAAAAAAAAAAAATTGCTTTAAAAAAATTCCCTGTTTATGGTCCCCCCCAATAATGAGATGAAATCTACACCCTTGCTTTTGTTTGTTACTTTTGGGGTCTTGTGGACACGAGTAAGCTGAGGGCTTGAACTTTTTCTTTTTTCTCTTCACAAAGCGGCGTAACCAGAGCTGCACCGCCAGAGAGCTTAATTTTTTATTTATTTTTTTACCCTCCCTTTCGTCCCGTGTCCCTTAATATGCTATGTTCCTTGGGGACGTAACATAGGCACAGAGTCAATATCAAAACTACTAAAAACTGGGAATGTACCGGGAGCCCATGAAGCTGCAACTGCTCTGAGTGCAACCATTTTGGGCCATCATGCTTAATCCATCATGCTGCCCAACTTAGCTAATTCATAGAGAGTTCATGTATATTTTAGTTTTTGTATTTCCTTTAAAGCCACACTGTGGCTGTGCTGAATGCTCCTGTTTGCTCTTCAGTGTCTTTACAGTGTTCTGACAGACGGGCGTCCTATTACCAGCTTCTGAAAGGCACTTTTTAAAGGGCAGTGATGTTTTTGTTGTGCAACTGCTGAACAGCGGGTGATGAACAATCATTTTGTTATATTTGAAACATTAAATACAAGCGTCTCTGCAGGGGTTTGTCTGAGTGGGGTGTGTTGCTCTGCAGATTAACGGTAATAAACAGTTTTATAAATCTACTGATGCACGTTGTCTGCCTTTTTGTCTTTGCACTGTCTGCCTGACCAATCACACAAACAAAAAGCATTCAAGCTTACAACACAGAAGGTAAGTAGATCTGCTGCAAAGTGTAGTAATGTTCATGCTCTGATTAATTTAACCACTAGCCCTCGGTGATGGTCTCACCTGACTTGCCTGTGGACAGGATGTTCTTGGGAATGCTGACTCTGTCCTCAGAGTTGCGGGCCCAGTCCACCATACCTCTCCAACCCTTCATGGGGAAGTTGATGTCTGCGTGACCCATTACTGGACGCTTGTGGATGCTCAAAACTGTAATACACACACACACACAGGTTTGTTTTTCTATCTTTGTGGGGCCATTGCATTGATTTCCATTCATTTTTCATTCATTTCTATAACCTAACCCTGACCTTTACCCTAAACCTAACCATTACCAATGCATACCTTACCCTAAACTTAACACATCCTCAATTCACACCTTAGTCCTAAACCTAACCCCTAACCCGCCAACGGGACTTCTTCTTATGGGGCCCGGGCTTTTGGGCCCCATAAGAAGCTGTTGGTCCTCAAAATTTGGTTTAACTCAGAAAAATGGGCCTCACAACGTAACATAAACAAGGACACACACACACACACACATACATAAACTAAATAATAGTAACTATTTATCAGATGACCTACCATGGTGGTTATTAGGGGTGTACGCTAAAATCACATTTTGGTTCGGTTCAGTTTCAAGGATGGCTCGATTTGGTTAGCGTAATTTTCGGTAAAAAAATTGGATGTTGTAGCGGGCTAAATAACTTAGAAGCCGGCGCATCAACAACATTCTGACATAGATCCAGAGCTTTAAAAGTCCTACATCTTGTGTTATTGCTCTGGACAGATCTGATAAAGGTTGTTTAAATGCTGTTAACTGTTGTGATCTCAAAAGGTAACCCAGTTGGTAATGANGTTATGATTTCAAAAGGTAACCCAGTTGGTAACGAGACCCAGAACGACACAAGACGAAAAGGTGCAAAAGTAACAGTGTTTATTATTTACAGTGGGAATAACTATTTACAAATGTACAAGGGTCCTCTGGATTTCCTGGAAGATGAAAACAGACAGTCAGATGGGCTTGACCAGAAAGTTCTTTCAGAATAATTGATCTTGTTTGTTTGATGTTTTCCTTACGGATGAAAAGAGGAGTATTATTGTTCCAGAGAATCCTTAAAGCCCCACTGACATGATTTTTTAAATTTTCATAAAATTGCTCAAAATATATATCTTTTATCATTTAAATATGTTCATTTTTGCAAACAAAATGCTAAATCACTTTAATTTTGCTTTAAAAGTGATTTTGAACTTCAAGCCGTGTTTAATCATGGGAAATCCAATTACACACGAACGCACCATCTGTGACGTAACACTGGGCAGAGGGCTCTGGTCTCTTTAATAGCGGACCATTTAAAACCCGACGAATTTAGCAATCTATGTGAAGATTTGAGCTATTTGTCTTCATTTTGGGAAGCAGAAAATAGTTTGGGTGATGGAACAAGAAACAACAGGATCTAATTTAGGTCTGATGCTGTATCAGACTTACCTTCATGTCGAGCTGCTCATACCTGCACACTGTGACAAGCCCAGAGCTCTGCCCGGTGTGACATCACAGATGGTGCGTTCGGGTGTAATCAGATTTCCCATGATTAAACACGGCTTGAAGTTCAAAATCACTTTTAAAGCAAAATTAAAGTGATTTATCATTTTGTTTGCATAAAGGAACATATTTAAATGATAAAATATATATATATATATATTTGAGCAATTTTATGAATAGTAAAAAAATCATGTCGGTGGACCTTTAACTCCTTGAGATGAGCCCCAGAGGGCGAGAGAGACAGGCAAGTGGCTGGAGGGCAAAGCACGACGAGCAGAGAGCTGGAACCAGGAGAATCTTGAGGATCACGAGGACTGAGAACACAACAAGAACAGGGTAAGTTTCTTTCAATGTACTCACAAACTGGCTAGAAGCATAAATACCATGTGTAGGCATAAAATGCTTCAGCGAAGAGTAGAACTTCTTCTTCTTCTTCTATTGGTGTTTTATGGCGGTTGGCAAACAACGAGTAGGTGCATTACCGCCACCTTCCAGAATGGAGTACGGACCAGACGGCTCAGAACACAACACAAAATGCCCAGGCGACCCAGAACACCACACCAACCAACAAACCAAAACCCACACAAAATTCCCTAAAGTGCACAAACAGAAAAGAGCAAAAAACAAAACAAAAACAATCAGGAACACCTGTTCACATCGAAGACATGGGCAGAGACACCTCACACCCAGACGCACTCACACCTCGACTCAATTCATCACGAACACTCTCCCACGACAACTCCTTCACTCCAAAAAACCTCGAAGCAGCCTGCACTATGATTTTGATGTTCTCAGTCTTAGTCGTTGCCTGTTCAGAACAATTAATAACAAAAGCAACGAACGGAATCAACCGTTCGATCGTAACAGTACCCTGACCACGTTCAGGTACGCTCGGTTTTTCAAGAACAGACGGCGAAGAAACATCGCGCTTGACCACACGAACTGCCTCCGCATACGAAAGATTCCCAACAGTCTTAACCTTCTGAATTTCAGCAGCAGCTTTATGATCCACACAACCTGCATAAGCTGCAGAATGACTACCACCACAATTACAACACGACAACTGAGTCACACCACAATCATCATAATCATGGTCCCCCCTACACTTACTACAACGACGCTTACTCCGACAAACAGCAGCGATATGCCCAAACCTCTGGCACTTAAAGCACCGAAGAGGCGGTGGGACATAAGCCTTTACACCAAAACACATGTACCCAATCATAACCTTATCCGGTAAAACACCGTCCCGGAAACACACCAGTACTGACGTGCTAGCCACCCTCACCCCATCTCGATAAGCCGGCAAACGTTTCAAGGACTCAACTTCCCCACCCTTAACGTATTTCTTCATGGTCTCCAAGTCCTCTGTTACAGGAATCCCGGAAATCACTCCCCTGGAACCTCTCATTTCCCCCACAATCTTCCTATCCACCACCACTTTACCACACACAGACTGCAAACCCAAAGCCAAGTCCCTCTGCTCAGCATGCCTACAAACGAGCAGGAGATTGCCATCCCACAACACTTTAGCTACTTCCACATCACCCACTGCACGCTTCAGACCCTTCGAAAAAGTTACAGGGCTCACCCCAAGCAAACCCTGGCCCGCCTCAAACCGCAACACAACTTTACACTTTTCCAGCAGCAACTTCTTCCTACCGTCAACACCGTCGCCAGCAACCTCAAGACACCGTTTACCCGAAGCCAAACCCTGTCCGACACCCCCACTACTACAAGCCATCGTGGTCCGCTCACAAGCCAGATTATGCCCATCCGCTCAAGGCCTTCAGCTCGTAGCTACGGACTCCATTCCTTCACCGAAGAGTAGAACTCGACTGCAGCCTTAAAGACCGTGTAAAGTGAATTTCAACATTTTCTTCAATAAACATTATAAATGTCATAATTGTAATCTTGTAAATGAGTAAAAAGTCTCAAAATTGTAGCTCAATTAATTTTGGAGTTATAGAGCAAACTGTGTATAAAGATATTTCTGTTTCAGGATTTTTTAGGCGTGTTTTAAATGTGACCGCGTTTCGTCACGCGGTCTTCTTAAGTATAGCCCCACCCCCTGCAGCTCCAGCCGTATAAATTCGCCTCGGTGGAGCCGTTCACTCGCGAATCGCAGATAGCATCAGATAGCAATAGCATAGATATTTTGTTCATTGTTAGCTAGCTAATCAATTATGCCTCGTTCGTGCATCTTCCCTGGATGTCGCAATGGTCAGGGCACCCGTACAAATCATAACGTGTTTTTATACCACGTGGTTTTATACCAAGTATCTGTAATGCCTGGATAGGTCAATGGATAAAGCGTTTGCCTTCCGTCCCAAACCTTATGGGTTCAATTCCCGCATGGTACAACTTTTTTTTTTATTCATTCCAGATTAAAAACACACAAGAAAACTATTTACAAAAACAGCGTAACTCTTGGAAAAAGTAGCTGCTGTTACAGACAGAACTCAGATAAAAACAGAGCAGGTTTACTGGCTCTGCTGTCTGCCTCTCCACACACAGCTCAGCTGCAGGCCGCAGTACTGCGCTGAAACCACGCCCACGCGCTGACACGCCCCCACAGTTTCAGACCAAGGGAAAATTATGTTTTTTCATGATTTTTGAGACTTAATTTTATAAGGAAAACAATGTTTTTAATCAGTCAGATTTATATGGGTGATTAATAACACATATTTATGCCATGTGACAAACTAAAAACACATTTAATTTCACTTTACACGGTCTTTAAG
>JBBPBX010102929.1:0-11966 GCA_038048925.1 Garcialebias charrua | reverse complement strand
ATTCCGCATATCTTGTTTTCACTTGTTACCAGATCTTTTTGCTTATTTCAATCCAAAAAAAAAAACTAATTTTAAGTTGTTTTAAACTTGTTTTCAGAGTAGACTTTTCTCCAGTGTACTACTTTTGAGCATCAGAATCTTATTATAAGACAAGAAAAGCTCACAATTGTAGTAAAATATTGCTCAAAACTAGATTTTTGTAGCTAGTTTCAAGATTCCGCATATCTTGTTTGACTTGAACAAAATGTCTTATTTTAAGAATCTTGTCAAGTGAATTTTCACTTGTTCCATTGGCAGATTTTTTTGCTTATTTCAAGCAAAAAAATCTTATTTTACATTTTTTTTTTCTTATTTTTAGAGGGGCATTTTTTCCAGTGTTGTCACGAGAATTAAACTCGGGTTTTATTGCTGACCGAATCCCTGCAGATTTTCTGGTCTTTTGGTGAGCTGCATGGACCAGCGATCCATGGTTTGATTTTATTGTATTAAAACGTTTTATAACATATAAACACTGAGTTTGCGCAGCGAGAGAAACGCTGCAGGAGGCAGAGCAGCTGCCAGTCAAGTTCACCAGAGCACGGGGGGTGGCTCTGAGGGGAGGGAGCAGAATGCTTTCCCTGTTCAAAAGATCCAATGGTTTTGTTCCTAAGCAGAGCCCACGCCTCCAGCAAGAAACGTTTTTCAATGGGAAAAGTCCAGACCCTAGTACGAAGCGAAGTGAAGGACAAGGGTCTGGTTTAAACCAGTCTACCTCAACTATGAATTAATCGTGGGAGTCAGGGTGAGACAAAATGGGGGCCGATGAGAATAGCTGTTTTAACTCTTGAAAAGCATCTTCTGCCTCTTGGGACCAGATGAATTTTCGTACAGATGAGGTAAGTTGTTTGAGTAGTGTAGATACCTTACTGTAGTTCCTGATGAACCGCCGGTAGAAATTGGAAAACCCCAGGAAGTGTTGCAGTTGTTTTCTGTCCTGAGGTGTAGGCCACTGGAGTAAATCAGAATGTCGTCAAGGTATACAAATACAAACACATTTTTAAAAATCTCTCAGGACATTGTTAATGAGGGTTTGAAAAACGGCAGGTGCATTGGTAAATCCAAAGGACACAAGAAGATATTCGAAATGTCCCTAACGCCAAAAATACACTACACGCGTTCCGGCTCCCCCCGCTCCGGTCCGACCTCCGCAGCAAATACGCACCCATTATAATCAATGAGATAAAGTACACTGGCTCCGCACGGCGGCGGTGAGCTGCGGAGAGCGGACGGCAGTCCGTCAAAATTAGAAATTTTTCTATTTCTGCCGGATGACGGAGCTGTGCCGGAGTCAACTTTTGAAGATTACGTCGCACCAACAGGAAAAGGAACGAGCACAACTTCCGTATTTACAAAATAAAATCACCACGGGCGGACTAATCCTAGCTCTATACGGATTTATTTGTACAAAAATGCTGTCAAACTATCATTTATGACTATTCTATGACTAAACTATTATATTTATGACTATGACTACACCTAATAACGCAATACAAGAAATAAATAAATAAAAAAGTATTTTATTCTGAAATGTAAACATCACTTCCTGTTGCTCAAACCATGTCCTGTCGCTTATTTACGAGAGAAGATCAAGGCAGCCTTTACTGTTGTTCTCCTTCTTCCACCGAATGAATTGTTTTGTTCTGACTTCATTATTTATCACTTGATTTATCGCGCAATCTTGCAATTCCCGCGCATGCGTCTTGGAGCGGCGCATCCATGCGGACCTGAGCTGAGCGGAGGCAGTGGACTTTGGACTCGCTCAGCTGCGACCTGCGGAGCGGAGCGGACACGGACCGCGTGTAGTGTATTTTTGGGGTAAGGTGTCTTAAATGCCGTTTTCTATTCATCCCCCTCCCGGATCCTCACCAAGTGATACGCGTTATGCAAGTCCAACTTAGTAAATATAGTGGCATCCTACAGTTGTTCGTAAACTGAGTCGATCAATGGTAAGGGGTACCGTACTTTTCGGCAGATAACACACTGTTTTTTTACTAATTTGAATGTCCTGCAGGCATATACGCCGAAGCGTGTTATTTATGGATTTTTTCCCATATTTGTAGACCCATTTTTGGCTCTGATATCGCCGTTTTTCATTTGGGGCAAAAAATGGTACAGTACCACTTTTGTCCGCTAGGGGGACACTCCCAGACCGTTTCTAGCTCATGTGTCCGAATAAAGCCTCCTCTGGTCGGACTGACTCTGTCGCTGCCCGCCTCCTACTCTGGATGTAGCTACTATTAGCTGTGTTGTTAGCTGTTTTTTTTTTAGCAAGATAACTCATAAACCACACCGCGGATTTTCTTGAAAATTACAGAGCATAATTATTAGGTGGTCATTTACAAACAGTTAGCTGAAGAAGATGTTTAGAGCTAAAAAAATTGCTCTTTTAGCATGTTGTTAGCAGTAGCTACCGCAAACAGATACCTACTTTTAAACAGCTCTTAAACCACTCAACAGATATTTTTAGGCTTTCAGAGTGTAATTATATGGGTTTTCATTTACAAACTGTTGACCTGTATAAGACATTTGAGATTAAATTAAATTTTTTATAATTTATTTTAGTAGCGCACGAGACTGTTTTGGAAGAAGTCAAACCAAAACAATTTAAATTCAGCAGATTTGACCATTTCGTGAATTGATTAAGGAACGGTTAAGCTCAGGAACCCTTGTGCTATAATGTCAGCTAAGAAATATTTTTTTTCTCGCAAAGAAATAATTGTTTTCACCGTGTTAATCTTGTGAAATCCTTCGGTGCTCGCTCGCTTCTGTGGCCGCCATTTTCAGCAGGGCAAATGAGGAGCTGACGCATCGCGTAGCGGTGATGCATAATAGATGCGTCTTATAGGGCGAAGCGTGTTATTTATGGATTTTTCCAATTTATTGACAATAATTGGACAAAGCAGAAGCGTGTTAAACGCCGAAAAGTACGATATTTGTTTTTCATGTTTTTTTCATTCAACCTTTATTTAAACAGATAAGTCACATTGAACCTCGAAGACTCATTTACAAGTGAGATCTGTTGGACAGACAATAAAAGTGGTGAAAAATGACACATAGGGTTTGGAGACAAAAAAAAATTCCTAACAATTTTTTTTACATCTGCTTGAAGGTCAAAAATGTGAAGAAGAAAAACCTTGCACACAAGCACATAATGACGCTGACATTACGCAGAGGGCAGGGAGGGGCAGGGGAGGGGACTCAAAGGCGGTGAGCAAGCCAGCCCGTAGAGGCACTGCAGAGTTCAGATAGAATCACTCAGTTCATATACAGTAGTTCCCTCTGGAGATCTGTGCACACTCATGGGGGGAGCTGCCGAGGACGGCCAGAGGCGAATCCAGAGTCCTGAAATGATGACAGCATGTTTATTCAGCTGGGCTCCTCTGAAAAGTCTGTGGAATTCCTCAGCAGAAGGTTTGGGAGGGGTGAGAGCGTCAGGTTTACAAAAACTTCTGCAGGCATGTTGAGATAAGACGGCCTGTCAAGGCCAGTCAGTTAGTCAAATTTCAGATAAACACGGTTATTTGAGTTAACCCTCTAAAATATATGCAGGGTCTCAGGGTTTTGTCTTTCTTTGCAACAAAGAAGAATCCTGCACTGACAGGTGAGGTAGAGGGGCGTATGATGCCAGTCTTTAGCGATTCCTCTATGTATTGTCTCATAGTCTCCCTTTCTGGACCTGATGGGTTGTACAATCTGCTTGAGGGCAGAGGTTCCCCAGGAAGGAGCTCTGTGGGACAATCATAGGGTCTATGAGGTGGTAGAGAGATGGCCTTGTGTTTGCTAAAAACCAAGGCTAGTTTATGATATGCAAGGGGTATTTTGGAGAGATCAATCTCCTCCAGAACAGGTGGTAAGAATGACCCTGGAGAAATGGCGGAACGTAAACATTCAACTGAACAGGATTCCCCCCACCTCTCAATTCAGTTCTCTCTTCAGTTAATTATAGGGTTATGTTCTTTTAGCCAGGGATAACCCAAAATGAGTTGAGGTTTAGAAGACTCAAATACAAAGAACTCAACCTTTTCGTGATGATTTCCATAGAGGATAAAATGCAAAGCGTGAGTCTTGAGAGAGATAGAGGAAATGGTCTGACCTGTGAGAGCTGCAACATTGATCAGTTGGTTCAAGGAGACAGTCAGGATATTTAGTTGTTTAACCAGGTTCAGGCTAATGAGATTCTGTTCAGCTCCTGAGTGTATTAGTGCCTGAGTAGGACAATTAACATAATCAACACACAGGATAGCTGGTAAACAGAATTTTTTGTCAGAAGAAGTTAAATTACCCACCACTATCTCCTGGTTTAATGGTGGTGTTTTCCTTTTAAATGGAGCTGGCATGAATGCATGTAGTGGCCCTCCTGTCCACAGTACATGCAGGCGTTGGCTACAATCCTCCGTTGCTTTTCCTCAGGAGACAGATTTGTCCTTCCCACCTACATCGGCTCCGGTTCTGAGGTAATTGTGAGCGGGGGCCAAAAACTACTTCCGGTTGCAAGGTAATCATGAGATTTGTATTCTTTTTCCATGGCCCGCTCTCGATTTCGATTATCAATTTGAATAGCGAGGCTAATTAGCTCCTCCAAGTCCTGTGGGGTCTCGTAGGTAGTGATCTGGTCTCTGATGTTGTCGTTCAATGCGTGTAGAAAAGCACCTTTTGGCGCGGTTTTACCCCATTCAGACTTCTTCCGCGATAATCCAGAAGCGAATGGAGAACTCGGAGACCAATCTTGAGCCCTGGCGGAGTATAAATAATCTTTGAACGGCTTCTTCCTGTAACAACGGATGGTCGAAAGCTCAACGGAATTCATGAATGAAGGAAGAGTATGGCAAAGAATGAATGGGTCGAGACCGAAGGTGAGTGTGCGCCCACCGTAGAGCTTCACCCTTGAGTGAACTAACTATGTAAGCGATTCGGGAGGTGTCAGAGGCATAAGTAACAGGGGCTTGACAGAAAGCGAGATCACATCATAACAAAAAGCCCCCAAACAGTTTGGGGTTACCTTCAAATAGTTCAGATGGGTGGATGTTGGGTTCTCTGTTGACGGTTGTGTTAGTGCTCGGAGCCGGGGTGGGTTCGGGTTGGAAAGGAGGTGCTGAATCCTTAGGAGCTAAGGCCATGGCAGATAATTTTTGTTCGATGGAAAGAAGCATCCCACACAGCTCTCTTTGTTTGGCAAGGATCTGTTGAAGAGTCCGATCATGATTATCAATGTGTTCATTCTGTGATCTTAATGCTTGGCTAATCTGATTCTCGTCAGTCATGCCTTAGGGTCTGTATGGCTGGAGCATTCTAACATGATTGTAGGTTTTATGACCCAAAGTAGGCAGACTGAAGAGACTCAGACACAAATTAACAAAAAGTGTTTGTTTATTTACAGTGCAGCAAGCTTGGGATGTGGCTGTGGGAGGAAAGAGGAGACACGGTGAGTGTGGTTGATTCCAGATCATCCAAGTTGCAGATATTGTGATATGGGTCTCTTACTGTTTGTTGTATTGTAGGTTTTGTCAAAGATGGGAAGTAACCAGGGGCCTCATGTATCAACCGTGCGTGCGCACAGAAACCGTGCGTACGTCACTATCCACGCAAAACCCCGTATGTATCAAAACTGAACTGAACGTGAATATGTGCGCATCCAAGTACATTTCCACGCCAGCTCCAGAGCAGGCGCATGCACGTTTCTGTGGTTTGTGTTCCTTTGGCGACACTTACAGGTGATTCTGGAAACTGTTCATGAAGGGGAAATAATGATTATTTCCACCCAAACACACATGATTAACAATTATTACATCCACATGGACGCAATCAGAATATAACCCGCGAAAAATATAATAAACAGAAAGACTGAATAGTACTGCACAGCTTAAATTCTTGTTTTCTGTTCATTTTTAGCTGTTTTAGCAGTTGAAGAACGTGATGCATGATGGGACAAGACGACATTCCTCTGGGTATATTTAAATGAAAACAACGTTTTACTTTTTTTAATTCATTCCAGATTTAAAGAACACAAGAAAACCATTTAAGAAAAAACCCACAAGAAGTCCTCTTTTTCCTTCATGTCATGTATTGTTTAATTTCATGTTGTTCATTCTAAATAGTTTTCTTGTGTTCTTTAAATCTGGAATGAAATAAAAATAAAAATAAACATTGTACCATGCGGGTTTTGAACTCATGAGGTTTGGGACGAAAGGCAGGCACGCTACCCACTAACCTATTTAGGCATGTTAAAATAGCTGGGTCAACATCTCATTTTAAAGTGGACGGTTTGTTGTGCGCTGAGCGTGCCAAACAAAACCTTTTTCTGTGCCTCTCTACGTCACTCAGAAGTGTCTCCAGTCCACAGTCCGTGAAGTTCCTCTTTTTTCCACGTTTCGACATGATTTGCAATAGAGCAAAGACGACATTCCTAACGTGCAGGGCATATTTAAATGAATTTGCATATTTATATGGAGGCGTGTCAAAGGCGGAGTCGGCCACTCTCTCATGTGCGCTCAATTCCACGTTGATTGTGATGTACAAAAGCAATGTGCGTGGATACCGGCGTATGCACAGTTTGATACATCTGGATTTTTTTGTGCGTAGGCAGATTTCTGGATTTGACCGTGCGGCACTTTTCAGTAAGAAATCCACGCAAGTCTTTGTACATGAGGCCCCAGGTCCAGGGGATCCAAGTGGAGAGGGAGATGAGAACCAGAGAGGTGAGTATTGCAAGATTGGATGGTGGTTTTATGAAGTCCAAGTTGAGTTACAGCTGAGTTTAATATTTCCTGATAATAGAGATCCAAACTATGCCAGAGAGCCAGGAAGTAGTCGGGGAGATACTGCAGAGCAGAACTGGACAGACAGGCAAAAAGTCAAGGTTCGACAAATCTTTCTTAGTTTGCAGGTTCAGGCTGTCGCTCAAATTACCCAGGGTAATCAATGTTCCAACGTTGGTTGAATGTCTGGCAGAGGTTTAAGTAGAGTGGAGATGCTGGTCGTTAATCAGGTGCAGGTGAGGTGACTAGATGATTTGCAGCTGTGGGTGGAACTGGAGGTGAAAGGAAAGTGGGAATACCACAACACGATATTACAAAGTATAATAATAGGTTGTGTGTAATCTTATTAACAAAGTTTTTAAGTTATGCCGGGTACTCACCAAACGCGTTTCGGGCAACGGAAGCGGACGGTTTAAATTAAAGTCTATGTGGAGACGCGTTGAGGCGCGGCGAATCGTGAAGCGGCGCGTTTTGAGTGTTTCAAGCTGTGCGGCAGCGCGCAACAGTTCTTTTCCGCGCACGCGACGTGTCCGAAGCAGCCGACGCGTCCGAAGCAGCTGAACTTTGGCTGCTCGACGCGTCGTAGCAACCAATCGAGAGATGCCCCGCTATGTGATGACGCAACGACGACTTTTTAAACTTACCCCAACGAGCCTCCATGAAGAAACCAGCCTCCGGTAAGAAACTTGGCATTTTTACAGTTGCCGCTGTCCGCTCGAGCGTACGATCACCCCAAACATAAAAAAAAAAAAACGTTTTAATCTCAACAAAGACTTTTGGAGCTGCAGTTCGGCTCGTAGAAAACCCACTCAAGTAGTAACGAGGCTCACGTACAGCTGATTTCGTCTACAAGAAACAACCGGAAAAGGAGCCAGACGCTCCTCCCACTCGCGCGTCATCAGACGCGTCTTCAGTGTGAACAGATTCTGGTGACAAGCAGCCAAAAGGGTGCGTCGAGAGCGTTTTTGAAGCTCAAGACGCGTTCAATGGGTACCCGACATTAGCCTGTTAACTCTAGCATGAAACGTGGCAGGATAAATATATCTTCTAAGAATACTAGGAATTTAATTTTATCTGTGCTGTGAGTGGACAGTGAACTCTGCCACCTCATGGAAACTCTGCAAGAATGTCAGAATGAACCTGCAAAACTTCACAGGACTCGAGTCATGCACATGCTCGCAGACATGAGAAGGAATTTTAAAAAAATCTCGTGATTCTGGTCTAACAAGAAATTTATTATCAGCATTAGCAGATCTCAACAAAACAAAAACAAAGGGAGTGTGCCAAAGTTGGTTAATAACTTCATAAATCTCTGATGCTTCTTTGGGTTCCATTGAATGTCATGGCACAAATGAACACTTCAGTGTTTGTAGTATTGTTTAAAGTGGAAGAGCAAAAAGACAAGTAAAGCTCTGCTCCTCCTTGATTCAACATTCATGCTGATACGTAGTTTATTTTATGTATTTTTGCAATCAAACTACTTGCATATAGATTATGTTAAGTATTTGTGTATCAAAAGGGGGCAGCACGGCGGTGAAGTTGGTAGACCTATTGGCTCTCAGTGAGCAGGTTGCTGGATCAAATCCTGGCTGGGCACCTTTCTGAGGGGAGCTTGCATGTTCTCTCTGTGCATGTGTGGGTACTGCTGGTAAATCTGGTTCACTTTATGGATCCAAGTTAATCTGAATTGATCACTAAAGTACCCCAGCTCACTTGAGTTGCACACGCTGCACAACTGACTTTATACACCACGAGTTTGTTTTCACTGGATCATAATGTACTCTCAAAATAAGACATATTTTCTACTATGTCCACACAATAAGTACTTTGTACACATACAAACAAAAAAATGCAAGTTACAAAACCCACATCTGTATATACAAGTCATAAGTCCACCATATGATGGCCACATCAACTAAAGATTAGATTACTCTCACACAAACACACAAGCAATCCCCTATTCAACATAATAAGCAAATTAAAATTTTTAATAAATTAAAGTTGGTGGCTGAATCAATGATTAAACATACATAAACAAAAATGTTTATCCCATTTATTCCGAGCATGTTGCTGACTTTTTTTCACAAGGTCGCTCTGCATTATCATAACTTTGAAACGGTTTAAGTCATCAGAAAAATTTCAATAACTTCTGACAGATGAAAAGTTTTGCTTTATAGCTAATATAGTCTTATTATAGTAACCTCACTTGTGTTGTTGCACAAAGCCAGCAAAATAGTCCATCGCTCCTCCCACACAGACACAGCACAAACAGGTAAGCCAAAACAGCACTTTTCAAATGTAGCCCATTTGGGTTTCCTGCCCTTCCTTTTCGGGGATGTGGGTGTGGGGACGGGGTGGGGGTGCAAAACCTTTAGACTCTCCCAACCAAATTGGAATGGTTGACAGGTATGTACAAAGTACATGTACATTATAGGAAAAGTGGCTCTCACTGCAAATTGTGCTTAATGTTGGCCTGTTCAACTGCATTGTAAGGAATTTGATATAAGTGGTTGACATGTGAATAATTCCATCCCACACAACTGGTATGGCTTGACTGGCACAGGCCTGATGGGTCTGCCAGCTCCCTCTGTAAAGCCCCTGTTGCTAGGAACACCAGTGTGGTCAGCAGCTGTATGTGTACGGGTAATAGATTTCACGTCCTTTTTTTTTCTTCCCCCATTTATAGATGGCCTCCCTTCTCACCTTATAACCATCTTCTCACTCCAATATGTATTTTTTTAATAGAGAGAAAGAAAGAAAGAAAAGAGAAAGTAAGATAACAAAACAACAATTATCCACAAAAAGTGCACAAGGCAAACACACCTAACCTCCGTCCGCAATCCTGCAAAGCACATGACAGAACACAGCAACGAAACATACATGCATAAAGACTAATAATCTTCATGACCTTGCAGTAGATTTCTATAAATATACATACCCATACCTACAAATATATATACAGTATACATACATATACATTTATATTCATTCATATACCCATCTACATATCTGCATATATCTACATATACATCCCTGCATCCATTTGTGTGTGGTTGTGAGCATGCATAAGTGAATAAGGTTCCTCCAATAGAACATTTAGTAGCGACTGTGAAGCATCAGAGATCCGTCCCCCCAAAGCCCGAGGCAGACGAAGGGGCGATCAAAGCCCAAGACTCCAGGAAGGACCCCGAGCCCAGAGTCCCCAGGGCCACCCGAACAGGACGAGTTTATATTTAGTTTTCACGTCCTTAACTGTTTCCTAGTATAATAATAATAATAATAATAATAATAATAATAATAATAATAATAATAATAATAATAATAATAATAATAATAATAATAATCATTTTACTTAAAACTGCCTTTCAGGACACCCAAGGATACTTAACAAACCAATACAGTGTAATACAGATCAAACATTATCAGCGACAAATTGAAATATAAAATACATAAAGGTTATAAAATGCAAGATAATAAAAATACATTAGTAAAGTTAATGATAAGCTAGTCTGAAGAGATGTGTTTTCAGGGCAGTCTTGAACAGAGAAAGGGAGGTGGTGTTTCGAAGGTCTGGCGGTAGAGCGTTCCAGAGGTGAGGGGCAGAGCAGGTGAAGGCCCTGCTCCCCATGGTGGAGAGGCGGGCAGAGGGTACATGGAGATGTAGCGAAGAGGAGGATCTGAGAGAGCGTGATGGGATGGAGATTTGTAGGAGGTCAGATAGATAAGGAGGGGCAAGGTTGTGGATAGCTTTGAACGTGAGGAGTAGAATTTTGAAGATGATGCGTGATTTAACCGGGAGCCAGTGGAGCTGCTGCAGGACAGGAGTGATGTGGTTATAGTAGGAGGTTTGAGTGATGACACGGGCAGCTGAGTTCTGGACCATCTGTAACTTGTGGAGAGATTTGTTGGGGAGGCCGTAGAGAAGGGAGTTGCAGTAATCGATACGGGAAGTCACAAGACTGTGCACCAGGATGGCTGTGGAGCGGGGTGTGAGAGAAGGACGGAGACGGTTAATATTACGGAGGTGGAAATAGGCAGACCGAGTAATATTGTTGATGTGTGAAGTGAAGGAGAGAGTGGTGTCGAGGATGACACCGAGGCTCTTGACCTGAGGGGAGGGGGATAGCAGAGAGTTGTTAAGGGGGACGAGAAGATGTTCTGATTTTGAAATAGAGTTTTTGGTACCAACAAGAATGATTTCTGTTTTGTTGCTGTTTAGTTGAAGGAAATTGTTAGAAAACCAGTGATTTAGCTCATTGAGACAGTCGGTGAGGATGGAGGGTGGGTGGGTGGAGTTAGGTTTTGATGACAAGTAGAGCTGTGTGTCATCAGCATAGCAGTGGAAATGGACGCCGTATTTGTGGAAGATGTGACCTAGAGGAAGGAGGTAAATGATGAAGAGGAGGGGTCCGAGGACAGAGCCTTGGGGGACACCCGTGGAGACAGGGGAAGACTGGGAACGGAAGGATTTAAGCTGAATGAATTGAGTGCGGTCAGAGAGATAGGAGTTGAACCAGTCTAACGGGGTACCTGAGATGCCAATGGAGGTTAGTCTGTTGAGGAGGATAGAATGACAGATGGTGTCGAAGGCAGAGCTTAGATCCAGAAGAATGAGGATGGACAGAAGACCAGAGTCAGCAGCAAGAAGAAGGTCGTTAGTAATTTTTACTAGAGCTGTTTCGGTGCTATGGTGGGGGCGAAATCCAGATTGAAACTCTTCATAAATGTTGTTGTTGGACAGGTGAGAGTGAATCTGACTAGCAACAGTTTTTTCAAGGATCTTGGAGATGAAGGGCAGATTGGAGATCGAGCGAAGATTACTGAAGTTGGTAAAATCAAGACCTGGTTTCTTGATGATGGGGGTGATGGCAGCAGATTTGAAGGCTGTGGGAACAATGCCAGAGGTTAGGGAGGAGTGGATGATATTAGTGATGATAGGGAGCAGAGACGGGAGACAGGATTTAACAAGAACTGTGGGAAATGGGTCAAGTTGACAGGATGAGGACTTGGACTTGCTGATAATGTCAGCAATGTCATCAGCAGAGGGGAGGGAGAAGACAGAGAAAGGGAGGGAGGGAGGGAGGGGGAGTTCAACAAGGATGCTGGGGGCAGTATTTGGTCCAAGGTGTTTATGAATTGAAATAATCTTTTTCATTGAAATATGACATCAGG
>JBBPBX010102928.1:0-11966 GCA_038048925.1 Garcialebias charrua | reverse complement strand
TCATTATGAGATTGCCTTGTATTGTTTCTTTTGTAAAAAAAATGAACAAATTTAATAAACATAAACATAAACATAAACATATATATGAGGAAATTGAAATCAGCCAAGAAAAAAAAAAACTAAGAAATTTGCCAGCATTTTTTTCATTTACATATTTTAAAGATTTTGCATAGGACTTTAACTCATTCTTCCAGTGGTTCACATTAGGTTTACCTTTGAAAAACAACATGAACATAATGTTTAGCTAATACAGTATAATCAAATTGATAGCATATTCATTATTTCCAATCATATTAATTAACCCAAATTTGATTTATTTTAAAGTGAGAGTAAGTAGCTGAATCCCTTTGGATTGGATCCCCATTTTAAAATCAAACCAAAATTGTTGAACTACATCGGCTCGCTAAATAGCTAGCCAAAAAAAAAAAAAAACTAGCCAAAACCATCTCAGTTCTAGAAAAACTTACTGTGAATTTATCTACAAGGTATATAACCTGTAAATAGATTGTTTTGTATCTTTTTAGACTTTTTATTAACCTTTTGTACCTTTTTATATAATCTTGTTATTTTTTATATTTGAATACTATTACCTCGGTACATGTTTAATAAAATAGCTAGCCAAACCACCATTCTTTAAAATAGTAGTCGTGAATGAGTCTCAGCTACAAGCACACCAGCCCTTAAGCCTAATAGCTGAGAAACTGACTCAGTAATAACTATTAAATGTTTCTGCTAGCTGCAGCGGCCATCTTGAATTGGGTCAACTCCGTCGTAGATGATCACCCAATTACAGTATCATAATTTTAAGTTTTATTTGAATCTGCTCAGTCGTTTGTGAGATATTAAGCTAACAAACACGCACTGACTTAAAAAAGTTAATACTGAAAATTTAAGTTCAAGTCTTGTGCAATCTGTGAGCGCTCAGAATATAGGCTACTGGGGATTACCCCCGGCTACTACCACACCAAATGGCATTTGTGCTTTTTGTCTTTATGTGTCCCTGTGATGGACAAGCAACATTTCCCGCCTCTCGCTGGAGATAAACAAGGACCGCAACAAAGAAGAAGCAGTATACTAGATGGAAGGACAGTGAGTACAAATTTGCATCTGAATTTATAAAAATTTTCCTGCTTACATTTTTTTTAACAGGATAGTGGTTGAAGTAAATTTCACATGTGGTAGCTTCATCCAAATCTATTAAACAAAATCCTGTCTGAGCAAAAGATGTACAAAACAGGATATCATCACCAGTGGTGCCATAAGAATGATTGGTCATGTGACTTGATTCACTGCCGGAGCTAAAAGGGCATGCGTCTGGACTTGGCATTGTTTGTAGATGATGGCAAAATAGTGAACAGTAAGGGTTGATCTTGTAAAAACTGTAAAATATAAAAATATAACCTATATAATGATAATATTAATATCATTTTAGAATAAGCTATCTAATGCAGTGGTTCCCAACTCTGGTCCTTGAGGAACACCATCCTTCATGTTAGTTGTTTCTCTGCTCCACCTGATTCAGTGATTTAATTACTTCCTTAACTGACAGAAACCTGCTAATCGCCCTTTCATTCAAATGAGGTGTTGGAGCAGAGGAACAACTAAAACATGCAGGGTGGTGTTCCTCAGGGACCAGGGTTGGGAACCACTGATTAATGTATACAAAAATGTAAAAAGAGGAAAAGGAAAACGTGTCTCATTTCACAAGTAAGCAGATTTGATCTTATTTACCTCAACGTGAATGTGATTCGACAATAATTGAAGCTAATAGTGTACTTTAACTTAAAATGAGTCTATAAAGCTGTTAATTACTGAATTGGCTAGTACAGGTAGACCTTGACTTACGACGCCCTCGACTTACGACGTTTCGGACTTATGCATCTCGTAAAAAAAATATATATGTATATATATATATATATATGTATATATATAAATAAATGTACAGTACTGTACAGTTACCAAGCACTTAGCCTAGCCTAACACAGTTTTTAAAGATGAAGAAGTGAGCTGAATTGTCTCCCTCCTCCCTAGCAGGCTCCATTCACATAAAAGGAGCTAGCTCCCTTTATGTGAAAGGGAGACAATTCAACTCCCTCCTTCATCTTTAAAAACTGTGTTAGGCTAGGCTAAGTGATTGGTAACTGTACAGTACTGTACATTTAATCGATGTGTAACTGGCTGCTAGACTTCCTCACCGGGAGACCACAGACAGTACGGGTCGGGAGTAACACATCTAGCACCATCACACAGGGGCCCCACAAGGATGTGTGCTGAGCCCCCTTCTATTCACCCTGCTAACACACGACTGCACACCATCGTACAGCTCCAACCACTTCATCAAGTTTGCGGACGACACAACAGTGGTAGGTCTCATCAGCAACAACGATGAGACGGACTACAGGAACGAGGTGAGCCGCCTGGCCTTGTGGTGCGGACACAACAATCTCACTCTCAACGTGGAGAAGACAAAGGAGATTGTTGTGGACTTCAGGAAGAGGGATGCCCAACATGCCCCTCTGACCATCAACAGCACCGCAGTGGAGAGAGTAGACAGCACCAAGTTCCTCGGAGTGCATGTCTCAGAGGACCTGTCCTGGAGCAGGAACACTGCATCACTGGCCAAGAAGGCTCACCAGCGTCTCTACTTTCTCCGCAAGCTGAAAAGGGCTGGAGCTTCAACCCCCATCATGTGCACCTTCTACAGAGGTGCCATAGAAAGTGTCCTGACCAGCTGCATCACTGTGTGGTTTGGTGCATGTACTGCATCCTGCCGCAAGAGCCTCCAGCGCATCGTGAGAGCAGCTGAGAAGATCGTCGGCACCTCCTTCCCCTCACTGCAGGACTTACACAGCAACCGCCTCACTCGGAAAGCCCACTGCATGGCAGGTGATCCCACACACCCACTACACAGCCGCTTTAGACTGCTGCCATCAGGGAGGAGACTGAGGAGTCTCCAGGCTCGAACCAGCAGACTGAGAGACAGCTCTGTTCATCAGGCAGTCAGGATGCTAAACACTCTGCCTGCTCTGCCCCCCCTCCCATTTGAACTGCCTTAACACTAAAAACTTTCTCACACATTACCACACAACACAAAGATTTTAACACTGGACTCTGTGTCATCAAACGGGTTATTCACTAAACTCTCGGTCATGTGCTCATTCAGTTTGCACTACTTCTCATATTTGCACTAATGTTTGTATTACATCACTGCCTATAGTCATAATACTGTTTACATTCTCTGTTTACATACTACTGTTTACATTCAATGTTTACATTTATTAATACTGTTTACATTTATTACTACTGCTTACATTTATTACTACTGTTTACATTTACACTACTTTTATATCTACACCACTGCTGATACATATACAGTATTCTCTGACCAGCCTCATTTAAGGATGCCCAATGTGCCTTACTGCATATGCCACTTTTGCCTCTATAACAACATCAACTACTGCCTCATGCATATACTGTGTACATTAACTCATATGCTGCTTTGCCACTTTGCAAATGTCAATGCTAGAACCTTTAGTTTATTTTATAGTTATACTTTTTATACTTTTTTATACTAGTATAAAAGGGAAGGGCATCCGGCGTAAAAACAACTGCCAAATCTTCATGCGACTAGTTCGCTGTGGCGACCCCTAACGCATGGAAAAAAGCCGAAAGAAGAAGAAAAAAAAAAAAAAAAAAATACTAGTATGCAAAAACTCAAGACAGTATTATGTTGGGGACCACACATACAAAATTCACTTTTTAATGTTTTTTTTACTGAACTTTGGGTATGTACTTCATAAAAAAACAGTCCTAGTGCTAAAAAAATGCACCCAGTGGTTTATTTACTCTAAGTATATTTATTTATCTTTGATAGAAACACTCCGTTTGCACTTCCTGCGGTTTGTGACGTCACAAACCGCAGCCACAACCCACACCAAACCTGAGTCCAGCCCCTCACCTAGCAACCCCTGGTGCGGCTCAACCCACTTCAGTATAAAAGACGTCACGGTTGCCGAGCAGTTTAGGAACTGACCTGGCGGTCATTTATTTATTTATTCATTTATTTAGCCCCCGGGGGGGCTATGGGCTCAGCCCTGCTCCAGCCAGCAGCACATCTTGAGTAAAACCAGAATGTTTTATTACCTTGTTTGAACTCTGTGTCTCGTGCACACACACACTTCTTATATGATGAAGGACTGCTTTTGCACAACTGCCAGTTTGGTTGAGTGGTTAGAGCACTGGAGCGGCATCGGGAGACCAGAGATCGCATCCTGTCCATTGCATCTTTTTTTTTTTTCCCTTTTTTTTTAAAGCCTTTTGTTTCGGAGAAATCGGGGTGAGACTAGATATATACATCGACATAATAATACTTTATAATTGTTGTAAACGAGCAGACCGCCGGCGACCATCTGCGGCCAGGAGCTGTTGGGAGCTGCTGGCTTCTGAGGTCCGTGGGTCCGGTCAGAGGTTGCCTCATACGGATAAATTAACTGGAAACACTCGGTGAACTTGGATTGTGTGTCTGGATTGGATGTGCAGCCGCGGTTCGAAGCGCCGCATGCAACGAGCGGAGGTACGTGGGCTGTTTGCCGAAGGAGGATACTTTTCACTTCATCAAAATGTAAGCAAACTGTAATCATTCTTATACGATGGAGGACTGCTTTTGCTCAACTGCTGGTTTGGCCTTGTGGTTAAAGAATTGGTTTGTCACCCGAAGGACCGGGGTTTGCGTCCCCGTCACGGCATGTTTTTTTTTTTAAGCCTTTTGTTTCAGAGAGATCGGGGTGAGACTAGTAGATATATACATCTACATAATAATACTTTATAATTGTTATTTTTACGTTTCAGTTCCATTTTTAGTGTATTAGCGATCACTCTGTAACAGCCAGTATCTGGCAGTGGTCTCTGCTCCTGCAGTCGGGTGCTGCCGGGAGCTGCTGGCTTTTGAGGAGCATGTTACAGAGGGCGGAGTTAATGCAAACAGAGTTTTGATGGGCGTGTCCTTCCGAGCTCATTATCATAAACAGAACGTTCAGACCGGAAGTTAGAAATGGCAGAATTAAAAAGGGTATAATTTATTATCTAAGAATTATTTTGTGTATTAAATTGAATGAACAGGGTCTGGATAGCACACAAACATACCATAAAAAAAAAAAAAACTCATCTGAGGTCCCCTTTAAATGTTTAGTGTTTTAGTTTTAGTTTTAGAGTTGGTTTAAATTTTCATACTCTTATACCACTATGCAAAAACTCAGGACAGTGTTACAGTTTTACTATTTTATGCTTATGTCTATTATTATTATTATATGTTTCAGTGTTTTAGTGTTTAAGTGGTTACTGTTGCACCGAGGGACTGAGAGAACCGCAATTTTGGTCCTGTGTATATCCTGTACATATTGCAGTTCTGACAATAAAGTTGACTTTGACTTTGACTTTGATTTATTTATTTATTTAAAAATATATATATATTTTTGTATGTGATCCGACTTACGTTATTTTCGACTTACGAACGGCCCGTAGGTCCGGAACTCGCTCGTAAGTCGGGGACTACCTGTAGTTGTTAGCTTCTGTGGTATCATCTTGCTGTTTTAATGTTTGAATGAAATTAAGGTTAATTCGCAATTCTATGATTGTAAATAAAATTACAAATAATTTGTGACAGAGATCCAGTCGGGCTTTCTGTTAATGAACTAGCTGCTTTGTCGGCTGTGAGCCATTGCCCTCTTTGGATGCCATCTTTGCTCCTCTATGATGTCACAGATGCAAGAAGGACAGGAGAGGGAGCGGTCGTTTCTATTTTACACAGAGGTGCTGGAACAAGCCCATTTAAACATTTTGTTTTTTTAGTTAGTTTTATTTATTTATTGTATGGTAGGAGTAGGACAGGAAACGTGTAAATGTTACTAAAGTGGCGTTAATGTAAAAAGTCAAGTCAAAGCACATTTGATGCGCAGCAACCCAACAGAGCTAACAGAATTACAAATTGAACATATTAATATACATGCACAAAAAAAACATTTTAATATTATGAAGACATAAAACTTTTGGGTATATTTAAGCTAATTAAAGTTTTGTAGCTATTTTCGTTAATTTTAGCGTTTAGTTACAGTTTTATATCTGTAAGCTTTAAGCCACATTTGAGTTTTTTGCTAATTTAAGCGCTTGGATACAGTACAGCTTTTAATGTTTTTTTTGTTTGTTTTTTTGCCCTATGGTTTTTGGTAATCTTAACTTTGAGCTACAGTTTTGCTAATGATAATCTTTAACTTTGAATTTCCTAATTTTAGCTGTAAGCTATGCTCATTTTAGCTTGTATCTATGTTAGCAGGTCTCTCTTGTAAATGAGTCCTGTGACTCAATGAGAGCAACAACCTGTATAAATACAGATTGAATGAATATACAGATGGATTTTAATTTTAACATGTACAAAAGAGGAATCTGAGTTCAACTATGAAAACTTTATTGCGTGTTTGCACAAATTAAAACTTTTTTTCTTAAAAAATGTTTGCATTTCTCTCACATTCAGCATTGTGTTTTAATCCACCGGAGCCAAAATACAGAAATCTTCCCCGAAATGTACTTCAATTATTTTTGTTCCTAAAAGTAATGAGAGTAAAACTACTCTAGAGGGGGCTGTGGAGTCAGTTATTGTAAGAGATTAAACACAAACTTAAAGGACAGAAGAAAAATCAAATTGTTTTTTTGCATATTTCTGGGAGGTGAATTTATTTTCCACGTATGTCCACAATAATTCTATATTTATATTCATCAAAATAAACAAAGGCTCTTTCAAAGATGGTGCTACAACAAGGACAGCAGACGGACCTCTCGGACATACCCTGTTTGAGACAATAGAACAAAGAGGGCAAGAGCAGACATAACATCAATGCAGAGGAAGCTCCAGCTGTGCATACTGTGTAACATTCCCATCCCCACCCCCCCATGTTCCTATCTGCGTCCCACTTTGTCCATAAGGACCAAAAATTCCCATTTCCAGTTGATTTACAAGGACAAAGAAACCCGACATGTGAAAGTACTTCCAAGAACCTTGCATCCCATGTTTCACACAACGCCATTTCAAAGTTTATCTGCGACGAGCTACAGCTCAAAGGTCGGCGTTCGTCATCCCTGCAGCTGCTCACGTCTGGTAATTGCCTGCTAAATGAAAGGGAAAATGTGCTGCCAACGCAAATAGGTCAATGTTTAAGCCAATCTATTGGTCTGGTGTGGCCTCGTGGATGAAACGCTAACATCCTCAGAGGAGACGAATCAGAGCAAATTGACTCAGTTATAGAAATAATTGTGTTAAAACAACTGCAGCTTAAAAATTTTACCACAGTCCATGAGAGATTTACTTTAGAGACCCTTACGCCATTTTGCTGCAGAAACTTTCCATTATTCCATTGGTAAGTGTCCCAGTTTGTTCCAGAAGGACTGTTATACGGTACTTGTAAAACTTTTTACACTGAACTTGTTTTAAAACTTTGGTCGAGGTCTTGCTCAGACTTAGCTGTTGGCTCGTCAATCCGACCAGAATGATCTGAGCTAAGATTTAAGATTCAGTTCCGAACAAGGAGGAACCATCAACATACACTGCCTGTCCAAAAAAATAGTTGCTGCATGGACGATCAT
Source organism: Garcialebias charrua (assembly GCA_038048925.1). Classification (NCBI taxonomy): domain Eukaryota; kingdom Metazoa; phylum Chordata; class Actinopteri; order Cyprinodontiformes; family Rivulidae; genus Garcialebias; species Garcialebias charrua. The sequence continues at coordinate 4,334 of JBBPBX010102928.1, read as the reverse complement.
CTTTCAGCTGGCAACAAGTTATTTAACCCCCAACTGGTGCAATGAGTTGCTTCTCATTTCTCAAACAACCATGTTGAAAGACACATTGCGTGGTCGTGGAAAACATGTCAGTCTGTTTGAGAAGAGTCAAATCATTGGCATCAAGCAGAGAAAACATCTAAAATTGGGTTAAGAACTGTCCAACGCATTATTAAAAACTGGAAGAATAGTGGGGACCCATCGTCTTCGAGGAAGAAATGGGGTCGGAAAAAATATACTGAATGATGGTGATCGGCGATCACTTAAACATTTGGTGAAATCAGATTGAAAAAAAAAACAGTAGCACTCATGGCTATGTTTAATAGTGAAAGTAAGAGCATTTCCACATGCACAATGTGAAGGGAACTCAAGGGATTGGGACTGAACAGCTGTGTAGTCTTAAGAAAAATACTAATCAGTGAGGCTAACTGGGAAAAAAGGCTTCAATTTGCTAGGGAGCATAAAGATTGGACTCTGGAGCAATGGAAGAAGGTCATGTGGTCTGATGAGTCCAGATTTACCCTGTTCCAGAGTGATGGGCGCATCAGGCAAAGAAGAGAGGCAGGTGAAGTGATGCACCCATCATGCCTGGTTTCTAGTCATCAATGCAAGATCTTGGTGAAAAATTAATGCAGGATGGAAATAGATCTTGTGACATTGCAGAATCTTACTGAAACTATGCCACAGTGAATGCATGCTGTAATCAAAGCTAAAGGCGCTCCAACAAAATATTAGTGTGACATTTAAACAGAAACAGAAGCTAGAAGTTGAAGCCAAAGCAGCAAATGTCAGTGTTCAAATGAACCTTTCATCTATCATCTTCCTCTTGATGCGTATTTGAGTTGTGGGGGCAGCAGCTTGAACAGGGACGCCCAGACTTCTCTTTCCACAGCCACCTCTTCCAGCTCCTCTGGGCAAGCCGAGAGATGTACCGGTAGTCTTTCTAGACTAGAGCAAGGGTCTGCAATCTGCGGCTCTGGAGCCACATGCGGCTCTTTGATCCCTCTGCAGTGGCTCAAGCGTTGATCACAACTAACTTTAGACTGAATTTTATTTGTTCTTATAACAACAAAAGGGCTAGTTTTAGCAGTTTTTCTGTAATTTCCTTTGCAAATATGTGAATACTGTACTAGAGCTAATAAAAGGAGTAAAACATACTTTAACGTTTAAAAATGCCAAGTCTGGTCCTCTGGACATTCAAAAAAACTAAACAAAAAAGTAGGAACGTTTCGTCTTTCGTTCGAAAGACTTCCTCAGTCTGAGCTGCTGTATTCAGCTCAGTCTTATAAATAGCACCCTCTCACAGTGGATCAACCAGTTGGCTGATGACAGCCTGAAACCAGCTGCTCACATGATCAAGGAGGACCATCAGCCTGACGATGGATCGTTAGCACCCTGATGGTTGTTTGCTATTCACAGAGGGCTGAGTGATACTAGCAATAACAGCATTGTAAGAGGGGGACAGTTGAACCCGGAACTAGTTGATCCACTGTGAGAGGGTGCCATTTATAAGACTGAGCTGAATACAGCACCTGAGGAAGTCTTTCAGACGAAAGAGGAAACGTTTCTACTTTTTTGTTTTGTTTTGTTTTTTGAATGTCCAGAGGACCAGACTTAGCGTTTTTAGATTTTTCTATACCTGGATTATTGAGCATGCATCAGGGTATACTTTAACGTTATTTATTCGAAGTAGCTACTTAATTTTTCCACAATTAAAATAATTTACCTAGACCTGCATAGTTCACTGTTATATTTTTTATTTTTTATTGGGAAAGAACACATTATTTCTCCTTCGTTACAAGAATCTTGTCTTTTTTTGTCGTAAAATATAAAAATATCAGATATTTTCAGCTTTAAAATAGCCAGAAAACTACCCTACCCAACTACTCTACTGGTCAGAAAATTGTCCTCCAATAAACTTAAAGTGGTCCGTGGGCCACCAGTTGAGAATCCCAGTTGTAGCAGGCATCGTGGCTCCGGACACGGTTAATTTAGTGAACAAAGGGACAGAAATGGCTCTTTTGATCATAAAGGTTGTAGACCCCTGTTCTAGAGTGTCCTGGGTGTTAAAATCTGTGTTGTGTTCTTTCTATAGATTCTTATTTCCTGCCTTCCCCAGTGTTTTTCCCTTCATCTTGCCAGCTCCTTGCTTCAGCTTCTCCCAATCACCCCTGGTGTTCGTCATTAGGTCTCGTCAGTAGTCGTGTTTCCATCTATTTTCAATTCGAATTTTGAACGGATTTTTGAAAATTCACAAAAATGTAAATAAAAATTTATGCGAATCAGAAGTGTTTCCATCAACTGGCTTGAAGCGAATCCACCAGGCCACGCAAAGCGGCATTACGTCAGACGTCAGCGTTACGCATGTCTACAGTAAACAGGAAGTAGCGGTTGAAAACAGGAACCGAACCACACATCTCGGCAAAATGGAGAGAATATTTCAGGAATGTGTTGCTATCGGGCAAGTTGTATTTATTCTGTCATGCCAACTAGTTTTAGCGATGTTACATGTGGACAGACATTTGCTTTGGTTTCTTCATCAGTCCATACACATCTGTTGTTTCCAGCCATGTTGCCGTGCGTTATGGTACATCCGGGGAGACAGCGGAAACAGCTGATCAGTCACACGACGTGAATGTTCGCTACGTCAGAACTGAGTCGGCAAATCTGTTTCCATCTCTCGTTTTGCGCATCAGCTCTGTTTCGAAAACCCCAAAAACCACCTCAAGCGAGCGTATCAACTTTTTTGCGAATTAGAGGAAGTTCATTCGAATCGTGCCGTTTCCATTCACCTTTTCTGATGCGATGCTTCAAAATGCGCATCAAGAAACCTTGATGGAAACACGGTTAGTGTCCCTTTAAGTTCATTGTCTTTGTGTTTACAGGTTGTGTTGTGCTTTCCACAGCCGTCATGCTCTGTCTTCCTCTGTGTCTCCCTGCTCCTGTGAGTTTGCTGCCACGACTGTTACAGCGGAGGTGTTGGCCCAGAGAGAATGTACTGAGGAAAACAGAACTCAAAACCCATCAGTAGATATAGTGATTTACTTACAGTGATTGAATAAACACAGTATGTACAGGTGGGACACCATGAGAACCCTGGAAGGGAAGACGAGAAGTCAAACTCTGTGAGGAGCAGTTAGACATACCGTAGCAGCTTGGTGGTTTCTGACAGGACGTCGGTAGGAGGGATGCGTAGAGAGGAAGGTGGAGGGTTCCAGGTCCAAGAGGTCCAGTAGCGAGGAGTTCAGGTGCAAGCTGGAGGCGAGTACAGTAGTAGGAAGGTGGAGGAGCAGCGAGGACTCTTTACTCACAGGAGTCGAGGTTACAAGGGCAGTCAGTTTGGTCCAGGACAGGAGGTGCAGGAACCAAGTTCTGTGGGAGCACAAGGGGAACACAATAAGATTACTTAGGTCTAGAGGATTACACAAGGAGGCCGAACGCACAAACACCAGAAGGTAATGCTCCAGCAACGAAGGAAACCCTTCTGCAGCCTCTTATAATCCTGGTGGTGCAGTGGGATGACTGTCAGCTGTAGCTTGTTGGCGCCGCCTCTGGAACCAAGAACCAGTAGAAAGAACTGGAAACCCTACACATGACAGTCCCATTTGTTTCCTTAAATAAATCATTTTTATTTTATTCCTGAGTTCCCTGGGTTCAACTCAACACAGAACATGATACTGGGTCTTCCTCAGGGTCGCCTTCCAGTTGGACATCACTGGAAAACCTCCCTAGGAAGATGTCCTTAACCAGATGCCCAAACCACGTCCAGTTGTTCATCTCGATGTGGAGGAGCGTCAGCTCTACTTGGAGGATAGCTGAACATCTCACCCTATCTCTAACGGAGGGTTATGGAGAAAACTCATTTCAACCACCTGTATTCGGCATCTTGTTCTTTCGGTCACTATCCAGAGTTTGTGACCATAGATGAAGACAGGAACATAGACCGACTGGTAAACAGAGAACATCTCCTTGCAACTCAGCTCCCATCTTCACCTCAACTGACTGGCACAGGGTCCACAATACTGCAGAAGCTGCACTGATCTGCCAATCTCACGCCCCATTCTTCTGTCATCCGTTAACAAAACCTCACAATGCTTACCGTAATTTTTGCTGTTTAAGTTGCAGTTTTTTGCATGAATTATCATGCCTGTGACTTATACAGCGAAGCAACTTATTTATGTTTTTTCTCCATACTTATAACCAATTTTTGGCTGTGATCTGACGATTTCATTCATTCTGACATGGAAAATATTGAACACTACCATTTTCAGTCACTAAAGGGCCTTCTACTAATATGGCAATCCAAGTGTCTTGTT
>JBBPBX010102927.1:0-11966 GCA_038048925.1 Garcialebias charrua | reverse complement strand
TTTTTGAATGTCCAGAGGACCAGACTTAGCTTTTTTAGATTTTTTCACCTGGATTATTGAGCATGCATCAGGGTACTATTTTTATGTTATTTATGCTATTTGGACTTTCTCTAAAACTTATTAATTACTAGTTGTATGATGCATAATTATTTTCTGGTTTCATTGGAAACTGTCCAATAGCTCACGTTGTTCAAAAATAAGTGGTCCATTGTCAAAAGCGACCAATTTCGTTTGTCCTACTTGCATCAATCCAGGACAACAAGTACAACGCAACAATACAATAGGCTATATGCCACGGACTTCCGTTCCAGCACTTCCGCATTCTTCACCCGTAAGACGCACTTCCGGTTTGCAGTCAACACGGTGTTAGCGATGGCGTTCTTCACGAGATCTCTGCAGGACTTGCCGACAGTCACTGTTAATAATGTCTACAGAATAATTCAGACCTTCTCTAAAGCGCCCACATCTAAGAAGGATAAAGGATTTAAGCTTTGTGTCCAACTACATAAATAAATATGAAGGTAAGTCGGTATTTGTTTTCAGTTCACCAAACTGCCTCATGTAGGCTAACACAGCTAACATAGTTAGCCTTGCTAATCTGTTGAGTAAACGTGTTTTGTCTGTACAATGTTTTCTTATTAACACAAATGTTAGTTTCAAACAAGGAGGCAGGAGAAGTGACAGTTAGGGCTGAGTGTTTACAGTCCATGAGGAAGAGCCAGAAGCCCCACTGTTTGAGTCAAAGCCACCTGACAGTTCAGTTTCAAACAAGGAGGCAGGAGATTTAGAGCAGATTTAGAAACAAAAGTTATTTTAATTCAAGTTTGTTTACAAAAGTTGAGCTGAAGTCAAACCTGTTAAATCACTGTTTGTAGCAGGCCTTAATAAGAGATGTTTTCTTTCACTGCACAGGACACGGCAGGTGTTGGTGATGATGAGGGAACCCCTGGTCCATCCTAGATGTTTGTGAGACGTGGGAAGACACCACCGCTACAGCTCAAACATGAGGGAAGCAGTGAGGAGCTGAGATTGGATCCAAACAACAACAAACAAGTTTTTCCACTGAGGCACTGTAATCTGACTGATTACATGTTTTTAAATCTCCAAAAGCAGTCGAGGAAGCTGGGAGTTAGTCAGAAGATGTAATAATAATAATATAATTTAAACAGTGTTTAAATATTGTGCCTCATTTAGCTTGACTCATACGTTTTGTACAGTAATGTAACATTATCATCAAATTTCTTTTTAATAAAATGGCTAAAACGACTCTAAGCCTGTCTTAAACCAAAATACAGTACACATTTTTTTTGGGTGATAATACATCAATGAAGACAAAAGTCAGAATGTTTTGAACATTTTATTTTCTTACAAGTAGTAAGTAGTGTGACTGTAGTGTCAGGGTAGTCCTTGAAGTCTGCAGGTAGATTTTTATGTATCTGCTCTTCAGGTAGAGCCGAGTACTGTCAATACAAAGTTGCTGTGAAAATCCGTCTGACCGTGGACTGATGGACACCGTACGGGTCAGCAAGGTCCCGTTGCTTTGATCCAAGGTCAAGGTCATTTAAGAACAGGAAGAACTCAACGGGCTGCAGGGTATGAGTTGACGGGGTGGTGTGGTTAAATAATCAATAAATAACACTGAACAACTGGTAATAACTAATAATTAAATCTCAATGTCACTACAGTACTTGTGCAATAACCTGTCACACAACCTGTGTAATGTTGATTATGTGCATACATATATATGCACATAAAGTTTTAAATATATATATATATATAAATATATACACATATATAATAATATATTATTATATATACTGTATGTGTATATATTTTATATATATATATATATTTAAAACTTTATGTGCATGTTAGCTTATATTACTAGCTTGAAATACTTGCAGTAGTTAATTCAAATTCATCCTGCTGCATTGTTATATCCGTCTCTCTTCAGGACTTTGTGAATATTATAATTACTTTTTCACTGTGCATGCTTTTAGTATACGTACAGTAGTTTGTTCTTTGATTTTTAGCAAGTCAAATCTGCTCTTCTCATCCTGAGCACTTCATTGTACTGTTAACTCTGTGTTAACCTGTATAAGACAAATAAACACAAGTTGAACTTGATGGGGAGTTCCTCTCAGTTCTTGGTGAACACCGACCATGAATGGCAGAGCAGAGCAGTCATGGGCCAGCAGGAACACATCAGGAGGTCAGATGATGCAAACCTGGAAAAAAAAAAACAAGTGTTCATATTTACCTACAAGTAAAAAACCAAACGGAGAACTCTTTATGAGAGTTATGCTTTAAAATAAATAATTACATCTCAGGAAATTAAAAGTTTAATTGGAGTGAAACAGTTCTGGTTTCATATTAAAGGAAACAGCAGAGAATATTTCAGAGGTGTAACAGCCCTGAAGTTACTAAGAGTTTACAAACATATTTACAGATTAGAAAACATATGTTAAAATCTGAATATTATTTTAAAAGTATGTAGTTACAAACTTTTATTAAATCACTCATCATGACTCCAACATTAAATCTACAAGTGCAGGGTGTGGAGTCGAGTGATAATCGTGTTTCTTACTGAGCTGCAGCTGTTGTTGTGTTCTCCTCCTCGCTGTCCTCTCTGCTGCTTCTCTCCCAAAGCCCCGGTCATGGAAGTGGAAGGGAGAATTATTCCACTGGAACAATGCAGGTACAGCTCATTTTTAACCACTGTTTGATGCTGGCTCTTGAATATTCTGAGGTTTAAAACGCCGGCTACAACCGAGTGTTAGCTTTAAGGCTAACTCGGTTAGCCACGAACTCTGGCATTAAAATATAAAAAACTAAGCGCTCTATTGTCCCTGCTATTCACTGGACACAACGGCACACAACAAATCTCTCTTGTTGTACCAGTAGCTCGCAGATAATTTACCTTTTGTGTCTTTTACATGGTCTAGTTCTAGAAGCTACCTCTAACAACACCAGCAGTAGATGAGAGCCGGAAGTGAAGCATACGAGTTACATTTTAACGGAAGTACGTCACCACGTGGGGCGGCCGTGGTGTAGTGGTAATGGCAGTCGTCTCCCGATCGGAAAGTTGGCGGTTCGACTCCCGGGACCCGCACCATGTGTTGTTGTGTCCTTGGGCAAGACACTTAACCCTGAGTTGCTCCCGGTAGGACTGGAAAGCACCTTGCATGGTAGTCTGCCGCCACCGGTTTATGAATGTGTGTAGCATTCAATATATGTGTAGCACTTTGAGATTTTCAGTAATGAAAAGTGCGTTATAAATTGAATTAATTATTATTATTATTAATTATTATTATTATTATTACCACTACCCGTGGCATATAGCCTACAGGAGCCGTTGGCATCGAAACAGTCAAGTCGTTTCATTATCTAGGGGGTGTGCTGGACTGTACTGGAACAGCCGAAGCTGCCGTTCGGGCACGTATACGTGTGGCTTGGAATAAATGGCATCTACTCGCTTCTATACAGATGCGGCGCAACATCCCACTACTGTACTCCTACGTACAAGACTCTATGGCTCAGTGATACGTCCCATGCTGTTGTATGGCGCAGAAACATGGCCAATGACGAAAAAACTCGAACAACAACTTCACCGAACTGACATGAAAATGCTCCAATGGATGCAACGCCTTAGTCTTAAAGATTACATCCAATCGACCGAAATCCTGCATCGAGCTGGCTTATGTGCGATTAAGGACGCATGCAGGCGACACCGATTGCGGTGGTTCGGTCATGTTAAACAAAGTGAAAACAGTGTTATCCACCTTATTCCTAGCCCCCATGATGCCTTGCGCGAATTATGTGTACGACTTCCGCCGGAAGTCAGAACCGGCACTTTTTTTACACGCTAGCAACACGCTAACCAGTTTTCGTCAGAGGTTTTAGGTCATAAAATATGTGGGAACACGAACGATCACAACTCAAATGTGGAGATATTGTTTTACCGCTACCTACAGCTATTGAGGGGTGGGAGGACGACTTGAAGAAGTGGCCGAAAATAACGTACACTAGCATATTTAGCTACTAGCATACTTAGCTACTTTGTTGACAGTTGCTTCAGATGGCGAAGCGATGAGCAATCTGAAAAGCTCTGAAGCTTATTAGTATCTTCACAGTAACAAGGTTGGTCCTGTTATGTTAAGAGAGGTGGGACACATTCTTATTTACCTTAAGGCAAACACAGAGTCCAGTCAAAGCCTTAAAAATCCACATCTCCAGGTCCAGCTAACAATGATGTTGCCTTGGACTTTTGAGCTGCAAGATGTTTATCTGGACACCAACTGAGCACCTGGAGCTTGACATTTCTTTTGACAAAGACTTTACTGATTCACAAATGAAGCACCTTGAGAACGTTTAATAAAATACAGTAAATGAAAACAAATAATGAAATAGACAGGAAACGATCTTTAAAGGCACGGTCTGCAGTTTCTGTAAAGCCCTGAAACTTAGGAAATTTTCGAGCAGAAACCCTTCTCCCTCCTCCCCCTTGCACTCTGGGTGACCTGAAACTCCGCCTCCTTAGCTCCTCCTCCACAGCTTGGCCTGTCTCGTGAACGCGCATGCATTGTAAACACAGTTCTAAGATGGCGTCGGCGCAGTCAGCCGATCGACTATTTCCTTCTCAAATCTTTGCGTATTTGTAATAAAGTATCGTAAATAAGTTATGTTATAATACTTTGCTGCAGTGTGTGACATTTTATCTGTGTTACGCATCTACTTTTGAAACATTCTCGATGGTCTTCAGACGAGGAATTTACACCCAGAGACCTACGGTCCGAAGAAGAGGAAACAGCTGCGTGCTGTTGACACTCAGCTCTTGAGAAGAGTCAAACCTGGGTTGATGCACTACAGCTGGACTTGTTCATATTCTGGTTTTGTTACATAATGAGATTCGATGCTCACAGGGGGAGTTGATGAAAACAAACAGTTCTAGTCACCCTGTTTTCATGCAAACATTTAAATTGATGATTCTTCATGAACATGCAGTGAAATAATTTTCTATTTGAAAGAACACAGCGACAAAATCTTATTTATTTATTTATTTAGACAATAAATACACAAAAAACCTAAATAAATATGTGACAAGGATCATCAAACCGTTACATAACGCACTTAAATAACCATAAATAAAGCACTGAGCATCCACCCTGATGTTAAATACTCTGTTGTGTACTTAGTTTGATTTAAATAACTTTTTAATAAAACTGGACAGAAATTAAACAGAACTTAATTAACTCCAAATTCTTCCTAACCTGCAGCCTTCAGGGCAACAGAACAGCAAGCAGGGCCCAGGTGACTGATCTGGTCTTCACTTAAGTGGGTCAGGTCAATAAATATGTGGAGCTTCTCCAGATTGTCAGCTTGTCCAAACATCTAAAGTCCATAGAGAACCACCTGATCTCCACTCTTTCATTTGTGTATATATATAATATATATATATAGTTATAAATATAGGTATCTATATGTATATATACTATATATATATATATAGTTATAAATATAGGTATCTATATAAAAAAATAACTATATTTATAACTACAGTATATATACTATATATATACTGTATATCTATATATGTATATCTATCTATCTATCTATCTATCTATCTATCTATCTATCTATCTATCTATCTATCTATATATATATATATATATATATATATATATATATATATATATATATATATATATATATATATATATATATATATATATATATATATGATGTAGAATGATGAACAGAAATTCTACCATTGCTGTTCATCATTCTTTAGTTAGTAGCAGGTCACTTTTGTAAATGAGCCCTCGAGGCTCAATGAGATTTACCTGACTAAATAAAGGTTGAATGAATGAATGACTATATATATATATACAGTATATATAAATAAAAAAATTAAGGTTCATTGATAAACTTCATCAACTCGTTTAAAAGTTCTTTTCTTTTAATTGAGGATTTTTGGGATTGAAATTGCCCCAAGGCCACACCCTGCCACAGATCTTTGGAGGACACCCCACGTGGAGATGGTCTTCATCTGGTCTCCATGGGTCAGTCCTCAGTGCTGGTTGATCACCTTCGGTCTCACGCAGGTGCAACCCACTGAGATGAGTTTGGACTCCAGGCGGTGCCTGGCCCTGGCGTCTTGACTCGCCTCAGAACCAGCACCTGATGCAGAATGGGACGGGACTCCAGGCCCCCGTCCTCCAGTCCTTGGTGGTCCAGGCAGGTTTTGAGCAAACAGTGAGCCTGCGACAGCGCATGAGGGAACATGTTGTCATCCCTGGAGATGCTGAGGACAGAGAGGAGACAAAAACTGTTAACAGGACTCTGAGCTTCATGAAGGACAACACACTGAGGAGCTGAAGCCTCACTTGTAGGTCCACGGTGAGATGGAGTCGCTGGCCAAAGAACTGACTTTTAGGCTGGGAACTAAATTGTTTGGGTCCAAACGCAGAGGGACCGTTTCTTCTGCTAATCCTTCAAAGGACTTCCTGTGTGGCTTTGCTGCTGTCTGTGGGACCACCACCACCATCATCATCAACAGGACAGCGCTGACAACCTGAGGAAGAAGAACATTCATTCATTCAACCTTTATTTATACAGGCTAGCCTCGTTGAGCCACGGGGACTCATTTACAAGAGAGACCTGTCTCACTCACACCTAGGGTCAATTTAGAGTTACCAATCAGTCTAACATGCATGTTTTTGGACTGTGGGAGGAAACCGGAGAGGAGAAAACCCACGCATGCACGGAGAGAACATGCAATAACAAGTCACTTTCATCATTGTCGTCGTGAATGTCTAGCGAAGACATACTGAAACAAAAAAAATATAAACGTAAAAAACAAACTAACATTGATACTGAGGAAACACATTACATATTTTATTAAAGCAACAATAATCAAGTTTGATCATGAAATAAAGAAACATGTACTTGGGAACCAGTACAATAAATTTTCTCAATAAAAGTTAATGAGACTAACTCGAAAGTATAGACAAAATCATATTTTTAACACGCACTAAAATACGTACGTTCAGTGCAAGTGTATGTTATACATGAACACAGAATTTTAATTAAGTCATCTTTTTAAAAATTCTTAAATTTATAAAGTTGTACATTTTCTGTGACGTGGTTAGAAAAATAAAATAATAAAAAAAATAAGCTTCAAAGATATTTATTGTCAATATTGTGCATCTGTATTATTCTAATTTTATGTCCACTAAAATTGCAGCACAGAAAAGCCATAACAATAAAGAAATACATTATATAAAAACTGGAGCGTGAGATCGATAGGCGGATAGGTGCAGCATCCGCAGTGAAGCGGGCGCTGCACCGGTCTGTCGTGGTGAAGAGAGAGCTGAGTCAAAAGGCAAAGCTCTCAATTTACCGATCGATCTACGTTCCCACCCTCATCTATGGTCATGAGCTTTGGGTTGTGACCGAAAGAACAAGATCTCGGATACAAGCGGCTGAAATGAGTTTTCTCCGCAGGGTGTCTGGACTCTCCCTTAGAGATAGGGTGAGAAGCTCAGTCATCCGGGAGGGACTCGGAGTAGAGCCGCTGCTTCTCCACATCGAGAGGAGCCAGTTGAGGTGGCTCGGGCATCTGGTTAGGATGCCTCCTGGACGCCTCCCTGGTGAGGTGTTCCGGGCATGTCCCACCGGGAGGAGACCCAGAGGAAGACCCAGGACGCGCTGGAGGGACTATGTTTCTCGGCTGGCCAGGGAACGCCTTGGGATTCCCCCAGAGGAGCTGCTCCAAGTGGCTGGGGAGAGGGAAGACTGGGCCTCCCTACTTAGGCTGCTACCCCCGCGACCCGACCCCGGATAAGAGGAAGAAAATGGATGGATGGATGGATGGATTATATAAAAACAACTATTAAACTTTGGTTTTTGTTTCTGCCTACCGTAATATCTGGTGGAAATACATTTCATAAACAATATTAGACATACAACCTTACCATCTACATTTTAAAATTGTGTAATAATATTATGATCACAGTTATATTAGTTGCAGTGCAAACCATAAAATAATCTTGACATAAATACAGTTTCCCCTTACTTACCTTGTTTCCAAAACCTGAATGGGAGTCTCCCCAAATTCACTTCTGAGACCTTCCCCAAAGTCATCATCTCTGCATAAAAACATATAATGTAGTTCAAACAATAATCAGATATTCTTTTCAACACATTTATCACACAATGACAAATTTATCTAACATATCAAAGCATGTAGGATGATTTAAAAAATAGCATCAAACAGCCATCTTCCATCCTGTTCTGCTGCTAGAAGTAAAATTGTGTAATAATATTATGATCACAGTTATATTAGTTGCAGTGCAAACCATAAAATAATCTTGACATAAATACAGTTTCCCCTTACTTACCTTGTTTCCAAAACCTGAATGGGAGTCTCCCCAAATTCACTTCTGAGACCTTCCCCAAAGTCATCATCTCTGCATAAAAACATATAATGTAGTTCAAACAATAATCAGATATTCTTTTCAACACATTTATCACACAATGACAAATTTATCTAACATATCAAAGCATGTAGGATGATTTAAAAAATAGCATCAAACAGCCATCTTCCATCCTGTTCTGCTGCTAGAAGTAAAATTTGAACTTTTTATGCTCTCCTTTCATCCTGCTTCACTGCAGGCTCATGTCCGCAGCAAACTCGTCCACCCCACCGCAAGTTTTACAGATTTTATTCCAAAATTTAATAATTTTTGAGGCCCTTTATACAGGTAAACGTCCAAAGAGGTTGAGATGTATGCATCAACAACATATATTGTGTAGTACAACTAACAGACTTTTAGATTATGAACACCAAATGATCTGCAGACAATATGCTAATTGCTAGTTGTGATCATGCCTCTCTTACACAGACAGCGCAGTTACAGTACTTTCAACATATCTGCACGCTGATCCACAATACAATAAGTTAGGATAACTAAATGTACGTATCAAAACAATACTGAGGTTGAATGAGTTAGCTGCTGCCATTAGCATCACGTCAGCTGTAGGCCGGAAAACGGTTTTAGCCTGTTGTAGATAATATCATGGCATTTGCGCTATCACATGAGTCAAGCAAAGACACTTACTTTTCAAGCAGGAAAGTTGCTAACTCTGCATCGCTTTGCAATCCTCTGAGCACTCGAGGCTCTCGCCACCTCCGCCATCTTGAAACAGCTACTGTTTGAGACGGGAGCGTGCCCACTGCCCGGCTGCTGCGCGCTGCCGCTGGGAGAGGCGGGGGGAGGGCGGGGGAAGCTCGTTCATGAAAATAACTCTGTTTTTATTGGCTGGTCAAAAACGGCCCGCTCTGGTTTTTATAAATGCTATTTTAACCACCGGGAGACGCCAGAGGAATATAGTATTTCTCAAAGATTACCTGTTTAACATCACTCTGACAAAAAATAGTGACTGAGAGAAGAAATATGTTTATAAAAAAAGCTACATACTGCAACTTTAAAAACTTGATAATGAAAAAAGTGACATTTAGATAGAAACAGTAGTTTATTGCAAAGAAAATTAATCTCTGCCCAAAATACCTGGATCTCTAAAAAATACAGTAAAACAAAAACAAATAATGAAATAGACAGGAAACGATCTTTAAAAACATGATAATGAAAAAAGTGACATTTACATAGAAACAGTAGTTTAATCCAAAATTAACTGATATAGTGCACACAAAAAACTAACCTTGTAAGAAGGTTAACAGTCAACTATTGTACATAACAAATGAATCATTTTAGCAAATACTTTTCTAATGTAATATAGTTAACATTGCATCCTTTAAAAAACATGTTAAGAGTTGTGTTACGTTTACAGCAAGTACACCAGTACTGTACATGTTTGAGAAAAATGTTTACATTTAATGTCTTCTCACTTCTCACTTGAAATAAGCTGGCATCCTTTGCGTGTGAATGCTGGAATGATTAAATTGACACCATACTCTTGCAGCAGGTCCCTCACTGTGAAACCACGATCACCCATCACCTGATCTCCAGCACGCAGATAGTCCAGAAACCCAGAGTTCTGTGTTATATACCTGTCACTGCATTAACCCCCATAAGCATCTGAAATAAACATGATCATGATTATTCCAGAGGGAGAAACAGCCAATGTTTATGTTTATGTTTATGTTTATTAAATTTGTTCATTTTTTTACAAAAGAAACAATACAAGGCAATCTCATAATGATAGTGTACAAAATGTAAAAAAATGAAAGGTGGCAGAAAGAAGAATAAATCTTATTATATCTGCCCCTTATCTCCAACAATCAGATTAAACAACAGTAGTCAAACCATGTAAACAATAATAATCTTCAACCAACTTTTTCCAACAATCAGGTTAAACAATAATATTCTTCAACCAACAGTACAAAATGACTAACTCTTTCTAATTTTCTAACTAATACTAATACAGTACAAAATGACTAACTCTTTCTAGTTTTCTAACTAATACTAATACAGTACAAAATGACTAACACTTTCTAATTTTCTAACTAATGCAATACACATTACGTTATTTCACATATATTTTTTTAACATATTTGTTTTGATCATTTTTTTAAATGTAAACATTGACTTGGCATTTTTAACTACATTCTCCAAGCCATTCCATAATCTAATTCCCTGGATTGAGGTAGAACGTCCCTTCAAACTGGTTCTGAATTGTGGTTTTACAAACAACTCTGTTCCCTTAAGATTATAACAACTTTGTCTTTTAACAAAGTGCATTTGGATATTTAAAGGTAATGCATTATTTTGAGCTCTATACATAACTGATAAGATATTATAGTCTACCAAATCATGGAACTTCAGTAATTTTAGTTGATAAAATAATGTACTTGATGGATGACGGTAATGCTTTCTAGTGATAATTCTTACAGCTCTTTTCTGTAATACAAAAATAGGCTTTGTGATTGTTTTACACGCATTCCCCCAAACATCAATACAATAGATTAAGTGTGGAACAATGATTGTGTTATACAACAAATACAGAGCTTTATCATTCAATAGGTCTCTGACTTTGTACAGTACTGCTATCGATTTAGCTATTTTTATTCTTACAGAATTTATGTGTTGTTTCCATGTCAGTTTGTCATCAATGATAACACCCAAAAACTTCACCTCACTCACTCTACAAATCTCAACATCCTCAATTTTGAGTGGAACATCAACAGTTTTCTTTCTATTACCGAATATCATGTAATTAGTTTTCTCTAGATTTAATGATAATTTATTTATTTTAAACCAAGTTTGTATCTTTACAAATTCTGTCTTTATCAATTCTAACATTTGTTCTATATCTTCACCTGAACAGAAAAAAGTGGTATCATCTGCGAAAAGTACACATTTAAGGAGTCCTGACACATTTACCAAGTCATTCACATATAAAATAAAAAGCTTTGGTCCAAGTACAGAACCTTGGGGAACTCCACATGTGATATTACAGAGGTCAGATCTTACATCATTTATTTGTACAAATTGTTTCCTATTTTTTAAGTAGCTAGATACCCACTGTAATGCTGGTCCTCTAATACCATATTTGTTCAGTTTTTCAAGGAGTATTGTGTGATCAATAGTATCGAATGCTTTTTTTAAATCAACAAAGATACTGATACAGTGTTGTTTTTGATCGACAGCAGTAGTTATTTGTTCCATTAATTCCATGAGAGCCATTGATGTAGAGTTTTTTGATCTAAACCCATACTGACTGCTGCTTAGAATATTTTGTTTATCTATAAATTGGTCTAGTCTGTTTACAAATAGTTTTTCAAGAATTTTTGAAAACTGTGGTAACAAGGATATAGGTCTATAATTGTTGAATACACATTTATCACCATTTTTAAAAAGAGGAACGACCTTAGCTACTTTCATATTATCTGGAAAAATTCCTGTTGAAAATGATAAGTTACATATGTATGTGAACGGCTCAAT
>JBBPBX010102926.1:0-11966 GCA_038048925.1 Garcialebias charrua | reverse complement strand
TTAGTAAGTAAAAGTTTATTTATAGAGTGCCTTTCGCAGAAATGAAATTCACAAGGTGCTGTTCAACAATTATCAAAGACGAAAGAATTATAGAACAATTACATTCCAGTTAAAGCATTTATGATAAAACATGTACAGGCATCAGTCAATAATTAACACCAGCTCTAAGTCAGCAGAAACAGAAGAACAACAATAACAAGAAACTAAGTTGTGGTCTCCGATATTTTATTTAATAACTTAATATCAACCTGCATTTGAATTTTATTGAAAACTTCATTTAATAATATATGATTTACGCAATGTTTTGAATTTTGTTTGACCTGTTGCACAATTTAGCCTGTGTAGAGTGTTAATGTTTCTAATCTGTAAAAGATTGTGTTAGTAATAGCTGGTAAATTTACCGTAAGTGCTTTACTTTTTGTCTGAATAGTTGCTGCATTGTGCTGCAAATTATCTTAATTCTTCCCTTGAAAAAGAAAGGTAAAACGGTTTTATATCGAACTTAAGTTGGTTTTGTGACTCAGTTTTCCCAAATCATGTAGCCTGTAGTGCTCAAATCCAATTCAATCAAGTCAGTTAGTTATAGTTATAATTAGACATTTAGTTAGGCTAGTATTTCATAATGAACAATAACAATATTATAGTATAATTAACTTGCTTGATTTTGATCCAAATCTACAATTATTCATTGTTTCTGCTTTTTTCAATGCAGCATATTAATCCCCCATCTCTTTTTTTTCTTTTTTCAGAATCACATACCAGTTTCAAGACAACAGCATTGAAAAAAGAGTCATTACAGCCTGATGTTGGCTTCCTAGGTATTGATGCAATGCATTTATTTTATATTGGTGCTCTTGAAACTGTTCCCTGCTACACAGTTTAAAAAAATCACTACTGACGTACCAACAAAAATGGTTAATTTTAATTTGATTGGTCTTATGCGTTTCTTGCAGTTATAGTTTTAGCCCAAGATATATACATTTTAAATAACATGCTTAATACAATGTTGTAGGACGGACCCCAAAATCAAGCCAGTCTCGTAAGGTGTCAAAGTCTGGCAAGCCTCTTGTTGAGCGTCCACTACGTCTAGAGCCTACAGTGAATGGTACGTTGCTATGAATGTTAAAATGTCAACTGGGTAACTGTTCAAACACGATTTGAAGTATCTTCATTTCTCACCCTGACATACCTTTTTTAGATTCATTCAGTGGCATGATCTACAGCTATTTACAAGATATGCAGACTCCTGATCCAATTAACAGTAAGTGAACCCATATTGATGATCTTGTAAGGAACTAGCTGGCATCATGCTTGCAACAGAAGACATATACAATGCAAGATAAACTCCTGCCTCACATTATCTTGTATTTTTTTAAGTGATAAGACAGTGCATTTTGTTTTTATCCATTTATTTCATCCTTGAGTCAGAGCAATGCTTTAAATTTAGAGAAATCAACTGAATGGAAATCCAGCATTTTCCCATATGAGAGGTTACAATAGCGTTATTTGCTAATAGTTGCACTGCTTTATGTATTTCCTACTGTGTGTTTCAGCTGACAGACCAGGATTTGCTACTGCCCTGTTCCCAGTACCAGCAGCTTCAGTCCCAACAGCATGTCCAGCATCTGCAGGATCCACAGCAAGAAAGTACAAGTAGTGGTATGATGTACTCTGTCAGAAACAGTCATGTTTTGAGAGATGGGGATAAAACTCATTAGTGATTATGACATATTAGTTAGTTTGACTGACAATTCAGATTATTTTTCTTATGTTTCTACTCCTAAACTAATAGTAAAATTTAACTACGTAATTGTTTCTACAGGGATGTCGGGATACAGCTCAGGGCAGTACAACACCCCACCTGGTGTTCCACAGCATAGACCATATGGTATGCTATTTTATTTCTCACTAGGAAACCCACTTTACTTCATACATGTAAAGTGATCTATTCGTAAACAAATCAAATCGCACTGGTCATGTTTTTTGCATTTCTTTTCCCTTCTAGACTTCAGAGCGAACAACATCCAGTATGATCCAATGCGTTCGGTGCCTAATCATGGTGGCAATGGTAAGTGAGCAAGACTACCATTTGTAAACATTTTTTGATGTGTATTGTACAGTTGCATGAAAAACTTTGGGCACCCTTGTTAATTTTCCTGATTTACCTGTATAACCAATTATTGCACACTTTCTGTAAATCATATCAACTTCATTTCGCTTCTCATATCACTGTTTTTGTCTCCTATATGCTATATTTTACTGATTTTTATTTTTTTATCCCAACAATCAATGATTTATAAAGGTAAATCAGGAAAATTAACAAGGGCGCCCAAACTTTTTCATATGACTGTATGAAAGCTTGGATCTTTATTCAGATGAGGATCATTGCACACTTATTTGTTTACTCCACCTCTTTGAATACTTTGACAGTTGGCTTTGATCTTCCTCTAAAATCAGAGTTCTCTGAGTCAGCTTCAGGTGCTTGTAGTTAATCTTAAATATCTTCTAAATTGAACCAGGTGTTTCAATGCCTTTACATCACACAACAATTACAGTGGAGAAACTTGTCAGTTTGGTAAAAAAAGTTAAAGTAATTTTTATTTATTTATTTTTTTCTGTGCAGAGATATTCTTGTGCTATATTTTTTAAATGAATATATCAAAGCTCCTCAGTTGAAAACACTAAAATGATAGAAAAGATGTTTAAAAACCCCTTTCCTCAGAAAGTCTTCAGTTCTAAGAACACTAAACTGTAACTTTAATAAGGTCATGTACACAGTTTACTAGTATTTGAATGAAAATGTTTGGCCTATAAGCAGAAAGTTTATAAAAACGGGTTATTCACTAAACTCTCGGTCATGTGCTCATACAGTTTGCACTACTTCTCATACTTGCACTAATGTTTGTATTACATCACTGCCTATAGTCATAATACTGTTTACATTCTCTGTTTACATTTATTAATACTGTTTACTTTTATTACTACTGCTTACATTTAATTACTACTGTTTACATTTACACTACTCTAATATCTACACCACTGCTGATACATATACAGTGTGCTCTGAACGGTCTTATTTAGGGATGCCCAATGTGCCTTACTGCATATGCCACTTTTTGCCTCTATAACAACATCAACTACTACCTCATACATATACTGTGTACATTAACTCATACGCTGCTTTGCCACTTTGCAAATGTCAATGCTAGAAACCTTTAGTTTATTTTAGTTATACTTTTTATACTCTTTTTTTATACTAGTATGCAAAAACTCAGGACAGTATTATGTTCATTAAATGTTTAATGTTTTAGTTTTAGTTTTAGAGTTGGTGTAAATTTTCATACTCTTATACCACTATGCAAAAACTCAGGACAGTGTTAGTTTTACTATTTTATGCTTATGTCTATTATTATATGTTTCAGTGTTTCAATGTTTAGATGTTTACTGTTGCACCGAGGGACTGAGAGAAACGCAATTTTGGTCCTGTGTATGTCCTGTACAGTACATATTGCAGATCTGACAATAAAGTTGACTTTGACTTTGACTTTATGGTTGTTGGATGTTGATTTTTGCTCTCTATTTCAAAGAAGAGGATGAGGAGGAGTTTTACTCAAGCAGCTCCTGAAACTGTTAACCTGCTGACTGAGAATATTTATATATAGTAAACATTGTTTACAGAACAATATAAATATTTATATATAGTAAACATTGTATACAGAACAATATAGTCTACCTATTATATTACATTTTTATTGAGTTTATTTTGGACAACCAAAATGTTTTGCTGACAACCAGATTTTGTCAACAGGTTGTCCGCTGGAAAACCTGAAAAAAATCCTTATGTCTACCCCTGATTTTTAAGTATTCAATGCATAGTTTATTGTTAAGCAGGTAAAGGAAAAATAGTTTTGGCCCTCAAGTCCTTCTGACTTTATGATTTTGGCCCATGTGACAAAATGTTTGGACTCCCCTGCTGTATATTGTTTAGCTATTGATATGACTAATTCTCTGTAACTCATGCCTGCTTGTCTAACTTTATTTTCACACATTCTTCTATGATGAATCTAATGTTGTAAGTGTCCTTGGGTGTTCTGAAAGGCGCTTTTCAAATAAAATGATTATTATTATTGTTATTGATTGGGATCAGGGGGTTAATATGGTTAAACTAAGTGACTCACATGAACATAAATGAACACTGTGCTGGATTATCAGTGCATGCATAAAGTGTTAAAACTAATTTGTTCCTCTGTGTTTATAAAATAAATGATGTCATGCCATTTGTAATGCAGTGCCTTAATTTTATTTTCTCTGATTTAGATTGCTTGCCTGGTTTTGATTGGAGGCACTAATTCAGATCACCTGATAAGACGAATGTTGGCAACTGTTATGACAAACACCCTGGCCAGTCGGTTCAACTGGGCTGGAAAGAAAGAAAAGCGTTGTTCGGAAAGCAAGAAGCCATTCAAGGACACAACACTACAACACTGCATATTTGGTGAGCTTCCTCCCCTGCAAATTACTTTATAGACTGCTGGTGATTCAGAATATAATTATGCTCTTAGTGTGCCATATATGTAGCCCGGGGTAAAAACTACATGTACAGTACATATATATTTCTTTCCCCTAAACCTATTTGTTTTTTTAAAGTCCCACTTTCTGCTGTCTGTGAGTGCCACTTGAGTCATGTGCTCACAGAGTAGTTCCACATCTCACAGGTCATGTGATTGTGTTAACCAATGGCAGCCATGGAGGAAAGGTAGAAATTGCACTGACTTCCTCTCAATCAGATGGCTGAGGGAAGCAGGTGGATGGATACTACCAGGTGGTTTTTACAAACAATTTGTTATTTTGGTCTCTAGTGTTTTTACTGTATTATTTGACTAAATGTATTGATGTAAAATCTTTAGATCGGACGACAAACACACAGAGGAAAGTTTCATCAGTCTAAGTCTGAAATTATCTTGGAATTGGTGAGTCTGAATTGTTTGTTTTAGCATTAGCTGCTAGTGCTTAGCTTTTTGCAGGCCCAACACTGTCTGTATTGCATTGTATGCCTATTATGGATTGTTGCTTTGTTCTATGTACAAACACTGAACAGTAGTGTTCCATTGTAAATATTAATAATGTATTTATTTGGGATTTATTAGTTTATTTTGGATTTATATTGTGTACACATGGTCAAGCTTTTATTAACTTTAGGTTTTGTTATTAGCTTGATGTATAGAACCTTACAAGTCGTGTTTGTCTAATACAGGCCAGGTGGACTTGAATGAACTTGGATTTCCTCAAACCTCATCAATCAGCTTGGAGGTTTGTGGATGGCGAGCTAACCAACTGCACAGCTGGGAGCACAGAATCCCAGCCTACAACTGAACTCTACCCATGGTCTGGTAGGAGGCTAATACAGCCTAAGGCCCATCTCCTTAACTATCTTTGCCCTCACAAAAACAGCTTCCAACACTGGATTCTTCAAACTACATCTCTTCATGCTTGAACTTATATAAACTCAAAACTCCATGAACACTCTAAACTTTAAAAACTCATACTTAGGGAAAATTAGTTGTGTCAAAGACCTGGATTGTTGGCACAGCTGATGATGGACTTTTCCTTATTTTTCTCTGACAAAGAGCTTGTATTGATTTTGATTTCTTTCTTTTGCAACAGTATTAAGTGCACCTAAGAACAATAACTGCTGCAGCAATTTGTACATACTTTGTGGTGTTTGGTTTATTTTTGTTTATTTATTTTACATGTTTGTTATTGCTTCTTGTTTATTATAATACATGGTACCATCAAAAAACTACTTCAGTCTCTGTCATTAATTACTGTTCTCCAGCTCCAGTAGATGAATCTAGTCTTCTGTATTTTAGCCTGCTTACCAGTGTATAAAGCTCATTGGGTGTTACATTTTGGCGAGCTAGCCAGGAGCTGGTTTTTGCAGTAATTAATGCTCATGGTTTCACATTCAGTCTCTCCAATAATAATCTATCATTATGGAGGTCTTTGAAGATCTGGGAATTAAAATTCCAAATGCAGTCTTAGTTGTTGGAGCTGTCGATTCTTCACCGTATGAGGAAGTTATTAGTTTTCTTGAGCATTACGGTGACATAGAGCAGAATGTTAAAATTAATGACACTGAGTCTGAATTTCATGACAGTTTTGTGGTTGAATTCACATCAGGTTTGCCATTGGTACGTATGTCTCCACTGTTACCATACACTCACATTTCTGATGAGGGTAACAAATTTTATATAAAAAATCTGTCCACAGTTTATGCATCCAAAGTTGGTGGTTTGAAGACTAACGCATATTTGGCAGATCTTAAGAATATAGCAAAGTGTTCTGGGAAAGAATACGCAAATGTTCTTCAAGAGATGATGGCACAAATAAATCAGTCCATTGCTCAGCTTTGCTCTCCAGTGGTTACACCTAATGCAGACTCACAGCAACAAACAAGCGATGTCCCAATGAAACAATCTGAGTCACCTTCTGGAGTGTCTGACCCTTTTCCTTCAGCAAGGAGCCAGGGGGCTTCTGCAGTGCGGCAACCCAGCATTCCCATGGCGGCTAGTGACCTTAATCCTCCTGAGGTGCAACGATATGTGGTGGAACACGTCGTCAGGAGTGGAGATGGTTCATTGCACTCACATCCTTCCCATAGACTGAGGACCTTCTCTGGGAAAGTGCCTAGGCCAGCCCATGAGACAGATTTTGACACATGGTGCTCTGGGGTTGAGATAGTACTAAAAGATCCTTCCATATCCGATTTACAGCGCTCTAGATTGATCCGTGACAGTTTGCTACCTCCTGCTGCAGATATTATTAAACATCTAAGCTCTGATACATTGCCAGAGGTATATATGCAACAATTAGATTCAGCTTATGGAACTGTACAGGATGGAGATGAACTGCATGCAAAATTTATGGACACTTATCAAGATGCTGGTGAAAAACCATCTACTTATTTGCAACGTTTGCAAGTGTCCTTACAGCATGCAGTGAGGAGGGGAGGAGTAGCAGTGAAAGATGTGGATAAATGCTTGCTAACCCAGTTTTGTCGAGGATGCTGGGATAATAATCTCATAACTGAACTTCAGCTTAAACAGAAGAAGAGTAAGCCACCTTCATTTGCTGAGTTTCTGTTGTTGTTACGTACAGAGGAGGATAGAGAAGCAGCAAAGACTGTGAGGATGAAGCAGCATCTGGGTGCGACAAGACAGAAAGCATCAAGTAATGCACATTTGGTACAGTCAGAGGAAGAAACTAATCTGAGTACTGCTCTGACTACATTCACTAAGCAGCTCTCCGAACAACTGACATCTATACAAAAGCAGCTTTCAAGTTTAACTGCTACCCAAAATAGATCACCCCATTTTGCTCAGAAGACGTATGAAACACAAAGAACTAGTGCACCTGTTAAATCCATTTCTGCGAAACCGGGATTTTGTTTTCATTGTGGGGAAGATGGTCATATTAAGACACAATGTGAAAATGACCCTAATCCCAAAGCAGTGAGTGCAAAACGGAAACAATTTAACAGTAGATCACAGAAGTGGCAAAAGCAAAACCCTTCCGGACATTTAAACTAGTTTCAGTTCCGGTTGAGGGACAAACAGGAACTGTGTTGGATCATTCTTGTCCCACACGCAAGAAGAAACCAGTCCAGTGTGCAGAGTTACAGCCAAAGTCAAGGAATAAATTACCAAAGGGGTTGGTTGGTTCACGGTGTACAGCCAAAGTTAATGTTGCAGGACAAACTTGTTCATGTCTCCTTGATACAGGATCTCAAGTAACTACAATCCCTGTATCGTTTTACAATGAACATCTTTCTGACCAGCCAGTTCACTCACTTAATGAACTTCTCCATGTTGAAGGTGCTGCAGGACAGAGTATCCCATACCTAGGATATGTTGAGACAATCTTCACCTTTCCACCAGAATTTCTGGGAAGTGAATTTACAGTTCAGACACTTGCACTTGTCGTTCCAGATGTTAGATCCGGATTTCCAACTTCTGTTTTAATTGGTATGAACACACTTGAAGTCCTCTATGATCAGTTTCGTAGTAGTGATTACCCCACCTTTCAGCCTAGTACTTATGGTTACAGAGCTGTGCTACAGACCCTTCAGTTAACACATCAGCAAAGTCCTAATGTTAACATTGGACTTGTCAATCTCTGTAGTAAAACTCCTGTGCCCATTCCTGCAGGTAGTACAGTTGTGGTTGAGGGTTCAGCAAAGATTGCCGATCCAGCTAGTCAGTACGCTATCATTCAACACCCGGATTCAGGCCTGCCGGGTGGTTTGTGTGTAAGTGGCTGTTTGGTTGCCTTACCTGCTCATTCCCCTCGAAAGATTCCAGTTGTTATAACCAATGAGTCTGAGCAGGATATATTTATTCCACCTTTGTCAGTCATTGCAGAACTTGATGCCTATGAATGCATACTATCGGACCACCATGTGACCAGTCCTCATCAATCTCAGGAAAGACCAGCTGCTCCCCTGAAATTCAATTTTGGAGAGTCACCTTTACCTCCTGAGTGGAAGGAACGGATTAATGCAAAACTGAATGTCATACCAGAAGTATTTTCACACCATGATTTGGATTTTGGTTATACAAACCGTGTAAAACATCACATCAATCTCCATGATAACACACCCTTTAAACATCGAGCGAGACCAATACACCCACAAGATATAGAAGCTGTCCGGAAGCATCTGCAGGAACTTCTACATGCTGGGGTTATTAGGGAATCAGAGTCCCCATTTTCATCTCCAATTGTGGTTGTCAAGAAGAAGAATGGAGATATAAGGCTCTGCATTGATTATCGAAAACTTAATCTACAAACAATAAAAGACGCTTACGCATTGCCCAATCTGGAAGAAAGCTTTTCTGCACTTACTGGATCCAAGTGGTTTTCCGTGCTTGACCTTAAGTCAGGATACTATCAAATAGAAATGCACGAAGAAGATAAGGCTAAAACTGCATTTGTCACCCCGCTTGGGTTCTGGGAATTTAACAGGATGCCCCAAGGAGTAACTAATGCACCATCAACATTCCAGCGTTTAATGGAAAAGTGTATGGGGAGTCTCCATCTTAAAGAAGTTCTTGTTTTCATAGATGATTTGATCATCTTTTCAGACACCCTGGAGGAACATGAAACCCGTCTCTTGCGAGTCCTTAACAGATTAAAAGAGTATGGATTGAAGCTCTCTCCAGACAAGTGTAAATTCTTTCAAACTTCTGTTCGTTATTTGGGTCACATAGTGTCTAAAAAGGGCGTTGAGACGGATCCGGAAAAAGTCGCCACACTGAAGTCCTGGCCAATTCCAACTAATCTGAAGACCTTGCGATCATTCCTGGGTTTCGCAGGTTACTACCGGCGGTTCATCAAAGGTTATGCAACCATTGCAAAGCCTCTCAATGACCTAACACGAGGATATGCTACACCACACCGACCCAAGTCTAGAAGTTCAGATAACCGATTGCTGGATCCAAAACAAACCTTTGGCAGCAGATGGACACCAGAGTGCCAGCTGGCATTTTCTACCCTCATTGACAAGCTCACCACTGCTCCTGTCCTAGGTTTTGCTGACCCAGCTCTACCTTACATATTACACACAGATGCCAGCACCACTGGGCTTGGAGCTGCACTTTACCAAGAGCAAGAGGGGAAATTGAGGGCTATCGCATTTGCCAGTCGTGGATTGACCCAGAGTGAAAGCCGCTACCCAGCGCACAAATTAGAGTTCTTGGCACTTAAATGGAGTGTGACGGAAAAATTTCAGGATTTCCTTTATGGAGCCAACTTTACTGTAATCACAGACAGTAATCCTCTCACTTACATCTTGACTTCTGCCAAACTGGATGCCACCAGCCATCGTTGGCTGGCAGCCTTGTCAACGTTCTCATTCAAGCTGCAGTACCGAGCCGGGAGGCACAACTTGGATGCAGATGCTCTATCACGTCTTCCTCATGAAACTTCATCAGATGACTCAATATCAAAAGATCATGAACTCCTCAACCAATTCACTCAACAACATCTGTCAGGTACCAATGACTCTGAAATTGAAGTTGATGTTGTTAATGCTATTTGCCAAAGTTGCCTTTCCAGAACTCAAGCTGACACATCTCTTGTTGAGTCCCTCTCCATTATGGTGGTTGCAGCACCTGACAACTTGACCAATGACCTGCAGGGACTACCCATCATACCTATGTTGTCTCATCTTGAATTGCAAGATAAGCAAAGAGCTGATCCAAGTATTCGGGAGGTCATTTATCAGCTTGAGTCAGGGAAGAAAGTACCACCGACTGCCAGAGACGAGCTGCCTGAGCTTCCACTTCTTCTGAGGGAACTTCCCAAGTTGGAAATTGTAGATGGTGTCCTTTATCGGAAGCGTCGTGACAATGACATACTTTTCTACCAACTTGTCCTACCAGAAGAGCTACGGGCCACAGTTCTCCAGAGCCTGCATAATGATATGGGTCATATGGGAATTGAGCGGACACTCGATCTGGCTCGGACCCGGTTTTACTGGCCCAGAATGGCTGTGGATGTGGAACATAAAGTCAAGACATGTAGTCGTTGTGTACATCGCAAGGCATTGCCTGAAAAAGCTGCTTCCTTAGTCAGCATCCAAACATCCCGTCCTTTAGAACTGCTCTGCATGGATTTTCTCAGTCTAGAGCCTGACACTAGTAATACCAAGGATATTCTGGTTTTGACTGACCATTTTACTAAGTTTGCCGTTGCCATTCCAACACCCAATCAGAAGGCGCGAACAGTGGCAAAGTGTCTTTTGGATCAATTCATGGTCTATTATGGAATACCTGAACGACTACATACTGACCAGGGACGTGATTTTGAGTCTAAACTGATCCATGAACTTTGTACTTTGCTCGGAATCAGAAAGTGTCGAACAACTCCTTATCATCCACGGGGAAATCCAGTTGAGCGATTTAACCGGACATTATTGAATATGCTTGGGACTTTGGAGACAAAACAAAAGTCAAAATGGAAGGAGTATGTAAAACCATTGGTGCATGCCTATAATTGCACAAGAAATGAAGTTACTGGATTTACGCCTTACGAACTGATGTTTGGGAGAACTCCACGCTTGCCTGTGGATTTGGCCTTTGGGTTACCAATAAATGAAGGAAAGCAACAATCATACTCCCAGTTCATTCAGAATCTGAAAGCAAGTCTGGAAGAAAGTTATCAAATTGCTTCAAGAAATGCTGCCAAAAATGCAGGAAGGAACAAAGTCCGTTTTGACCAGCATGTCACCCCGTCAAAACTGGAAGTTGGAGACAGAGTACTGGTGCGAAACGTCCGTATCCGGGGTAAGCACAAACTTTGTGACAGATGGGAAAAAGATATCTATGTGGTAGTAACAAAAGCTGGTGACCTTCCAGTCTATACAGTGAAGCCAGAAAGCAAAGCTGGGCCTACACGTACCTTGCATAGAGATCTTTTGCTTCCATGTGGATTTCTTCCTGTAGCAGAGCCATCCACTGAGACCATTTCTGTATCTGAACCTCGTGTCACTCGTCTGCAACATCAAAGACAACTTGACGCACCTGAAGAGTCCGCAGAAGAGGAATCATTGGAAGAATATCCTGTTCATCTTGTACAGAAACCAGTAAAATTCTCTGTGGAGAGAGTGAGAATTCCAATGACGGTATCCTCCAATGATGCAGACGCACCTACCCAATTACCAGTTCCTATAGAAATGTCACCTCCATCAGTATCAGAGTATAATGCTGAAGAAGAACTGATGGCTACACCTGTGGAAATGGAAACCGTACCAGAAAACTTACCTGATCCTGTAGGTCTGCCATTCACAGATGTTCCTCTGGATGATGACGTTCTTATGGAAGATGAAAATTCTGAGATGAATAACACCAATTTAACTGAACCACCTAACTTTGATTGCATAAATGACTTGCCTGATACTGAGTCTAGTA
>JBBPBX010102925.1:0-11966 GCA_038048925.1 Garcialebias charrua | reverse complement strand
TCTTCTGCAGAACAGAACTACGATGTTGGCAACCGCGAGCTTCTCGCAGTCAAGTTGGCTTTAGAGGAATGGCGACACTGGCTAGAGGGCACTGACGTACCATTTCTCATCTGGACCGACCACAAGAACCTCACCTATCTCCGAGAGGCCAGGAGATTGAACCCCAGACAGGCTAGGTGGTCACTGTTCTTTACGAGGTTTAATTTTGTGTTGACTTTCAGACCTGGCTCCAAGAACGTGAAACCTGATGCCCTGTCCCGACAATTTGCACCACCAGAGGAGACGGGCCTTGAACCAAACATCCTACCCTCATCTTGTGTGGTCGGTTCCTTGACCTGGTCCATCGACAAAGACATTCTTGAGGCTCAGAAGACCGAACCTGACCCGGGGACAGGCCCTGCCGGCACTATGTTTGTACCCTCCAGTGTCAAGGCTAAGGTACTCCACTGGCTCCACACTCACAAGTTTTCATGCCATCCAGGAGTGGCACGCATGTTGGCTCTTACGAAGAGGCACTTCTGGTGGCCTTCCATGAATGTCGACATAAAGGACTACATCTCTGCTTGCCCTACGTGTGCCAGGAGTAAAACTGGTAACCAGCCCCCAGCTGGGAAGCTACAGCCGCTTCCTACCCCTAGCCGTCCTTGGTCTCATATATCCCTCGACTTTGTCACTGGTTTGCCCCCTTCTGATGGACATACTGTTATTCTCACTGTCATTGACAGATTCTCCAAGGCAGCTCATTTCGTTCCACTACCCCAGCTTCCTTCAGCCTTGGAGACGGCCCAGCTGTTGGTTCAACAAGTTTTCAGGGTTCACGGCATCCCATCGGACATAGTTTCTGACAGGGGACCCCAATTCATTTCCCAGGTATGGAAAAGCTTTTGTAATTCCTTGGGGGCCTCTGTCAGCTTGACTTCTGGATACCACCCTCAGTCTAATGGTCAGGCTGAACGGGCCAACCAGGAATTGGAGGCTGCTCTCAGGTGTGTGGTGGAGGACAATCCGTCCTCTTGGAGTCAGCATCTCATATGGGTGGAGTATGCCCACAACACCCACACTTCTTCTGCCACTGGTTTGTCTCCATTTGAAGCCTCTCTGGGTTATGCTCCACCTTTGTTCCCTAGCCAGGAGACTGATATTGCAGTTCCTTCCGTGCAACATCATTTCAGGAGATGTCGTCGGGTCTGGCGCCAAACTAAGCTCGCTCTGCTACGCACGGCTGCTAAGAATAAGGAGATCGCAGACCGCCATCGCTCTTCTGCTCCCTCTTACAAGGTTGGCCAGAAGGTATGGTTGTCGACCCAGCACATTCAGCTCAAGGACACCCCACGGAAGTTGGCTCCCCGCTTCATCGGCCCTTTTCCTGTCACGCGTCTTATCAGCCCCACGGCTGTCAGACTCCAGTTACCCGCTTCTATGCGTGTTCATCCCACCTTTCACGTGTCTCAACTCAAGCCTGTCGCAGAGAGCCCGTTGTGCCCTCCTGCCGACCTCCCTCCGCCCCCCCGTCTCATCGACAACCATCCTGCCTTCACGGTCCGCCGTATCCTGGACGTACGGCGCCGGGGACGGGGGTTTCAGTATTTGGTCGACTGGGAGGGTTACGGCCCTGAGGAACGCTCGTGGATTCCGAGGTCCTTCATCTTGGACCCCAGCCTGATCTCGACGTTTTTCCGGGCTCACCCGGAGAAGCGCTTCAGGTCGCCAGGGGGCGATTCTTGAGGGGGGGGTACTGTAGGAGTCCTGCTCTACACCCTGCCTCCCTCTCTCCTTCACACTCCTAATTGGCAGCAGCTGCTTCTAATCAACCAACACCCAGGAGGAGTATAAGAAGACCCAGGAACCACTCTACAGGCGCTGGGACATTGCCTACTAATGGTAGTAGTGTTCTAGCCAGTTTTTATTGATATTAGTTGATTCTAAGATTGTGTTTTTCTCTGCGTCTCTTCAGAGTTCTTGGATTCACCGTGTTCCTGCCCTGCCTGAGTTCCACATGAGCTTCAACTCCTCCTGCCTCTCAATAAGCTGCTGCCTGCCTTCCACCACTTGCCTTTTCAAATGCTTGGTCCTACCTTGGATTACTGGAGAATTGGATCACCACATCAGCACTCTGTTTAAGACTTCTCATCGTAAGGATTACTTCAGTACAACAACTATTCATTCAACAACAGTCCATTAAACATCCCCTCCTCTCCTCAGGTGTTCCTGCCCCCCTCATGGATGTCATTCTTTATTCACTGACTGTAAATAAACACTGTAAATTATTCTCTGAGTTCTGGTTTCTGTTCGATTCTGGTCTTTCATTCTGGGTACACCCGCAACCGTAACACTTTTTATACTTTTTTATACTACTATGCACAAACTCAGGACAGTATTACACTTTTGTAATTTCTTTTTATGCTTATGTTCATTAAATGTTTAGTGTTTTAGTGTTGGTGTAAATTTCATACTTTTATACTACTATGCAAAAACTCAGGACAGTGTTACACTTTTACTATTTTATGCTTATGTTTATTAAATGTTTCAGTGGTTTGAGTGTTTAAATGGTTACTGTTGCACTGAGGGACTGAGAGAAACGCAATTTCAATCCTATGTATGTCCTGTACATATTGCAGTTCTGACAATAAAGTTGACTTTGGTTATTACGTGATAAGTATAGATGTCCATCCACATGGTATCAGTCTTCTTTTCCTCATCCACAGGCACCATTACCCATAATGCATAGCGGAAGCCGGTTGTTTACAACTCTTGCACTGCGGAAGATGGCAGTCATCTACAGTGCGAAGCATCATCAGTATCTCTCCATGTTTTAGACCAAGCATGAAGTAAAACTTGATCAAGCATGCAGGCAAAAACCAGCATATGGGCGAACTTGCATTATGGGTAATGGTGCCTGTGGATTAGGAAAACAAGACTGATACCATGTGGATGGACATCTATACTCATCACGTAATTACGTGATACGTATCACGTAATTATGTGATACCTATCACGTTATTACTACATACGTATCACGTTTTTACCACATAATATCACATAATTACGTGATACATATCACGTTATTACTACATAAATATCACATTTTTACTACATACGTATCACGTAATTACTACATACGTATCACGTAATTACTACATACGTATCACGTAATTACTACATACGTATCACGTAATTACTACATACGTATCACATTATTACTACATATTATCACATAATTACTACATAAGCCCCCAAAAATATTTTCACTAGGTGGCAGCACTACCCTTCTGTATTTTTCAACCATGTTTGAGGATTTTACCAGCAAAAAAAGTTTTGATGTGGTTTTCATGATAAACAAACAACAAAACTAAATATCGCTAATTTCCCAACTTTAATTTAAACAAGTGCCACTGTGTGTTGTTAAAAACCTGTTATTTAGACACAATGCTGTTAACCTTTATAAAGGTTGTCACCATCCCGGGGGGTTTCAGACTGTGAAAGTCATTTGCTCAAAATAACAATAACAATAACAATAATTATAATAATGCATTGTTTTTTGAGCAACCTAAGTAAAACATCCCTTTCATTTCAAACACTATTGTCATAAATCAAAGCCTTTTTGCTGCATTAAAACTTCAGTTACCTGAGGGGAAGACTCAGGGGAAATGCTGTGGGTTTTCTTGCTGCTTTTTAAGACCGGCTCCACTGCATCAACAATTGTGGTTTGGCTAACAGCAGCATTTTCATTAAGTGACTGCAACAAAGTGAAATGGCATTTGATGGAGTCAGCTCAGAGTTTGGTTGTTTTTTAACAGAAAGTGTTCTGAATGAGTCAGTGATGCAACACACACCAGTTAATTTCAGGTTTTATCCATCCATCCAGTGGTGTAGTCTGCATTTTTGTGGTGGGTATACCACGGTGAAGATAGTTTTACGTTGGACACCGTTGAAGCCATGGAGTGTGAACGTCCAACATAAAACTGATTTTGATTTGTCCGTTTACTGGGCTTAGGAACCAAAGTACACTGGTTAGTATATGTAATCATAAATTTATTTGATTTTTAAGCATATTGAACATTTCCAAATTCTCTGATGCTTATTTGAATAACTGTACAAAATAGTTGTACAACAGTTGGCTTTGTATTAAAAACATGTTATAGATTTTTTTTCTTTCTTTTCTTTCTTTTTTTTTCTTTTTTTTCCCCATTTATAGATGGCCTCCCTTCTCACCTTATAGCCATCCTCTCACACCAATATGCATTTTTTAATAGAGAGAAAGAAAAGATAGAAAGTAAGACAACAAAACAATAATTTTCCACAAAAGAGCACAAGGCAAACACACCCAACCTCCGTCTGCAATCCTGCAAAGCACATGACAGAACACAGCAACGAAACATACATGCATAAAGACTAATAATATTCATGACCTTGCAGTAGATTTCTATAAATAAACATACCCATACCTACAAATATATATACAGTATACATACATATGCATTCATATCACATATCCATCTACATATCTGCATATGATATCTACATATACATCCCTGCATCCATTTGTGTGTGGTTGTGAGCATGCATAAGTGAATAAGGTTCCTCCAATAGAACACTCAGCAGCGACTGTGAAGCATCAGAGATCCGTCCCTCCAAAGCCAGAGGCAGACGAAGGGGCGATCAAAGCCAAGACCCCAAGAAGGACCCCGAGCCCAGAGTCCCCAGGGCCACCCGAACAGGACGAGCCACTCGCCCACTCCCCAGATCCGACCAAGGGGAAGAACCGGACGAGCTCCACCAGCGGCCACATACAATGACCCCCGGGGGGCCAACAGCGACAAGCCCACAGGCCCCCGCCGGAGCCCGTTGCACTGACGTAGCCCCAGGCCCGGACACCGAGGCCAGGGGACGCCCACCCCTCAGACCCGATAGGACCAGAGGACCCGAGCCCTATCAGGCAGCCACCAGGCCGAGCCGACACACGCCCAAGCGCCCAACCCCCAAAAACGACAGCAAAGGGCCCCATTCCGCCCACAGGCAAAGGGACACCCACCCGGGGGCCACGTGGTAGGAGCGCAACATCAAGTAGCCTTAGATGTAACAGAGAGGGGGCAGTCCAAATCCCAGCCTGACAATTAGACATTCATACACTGACACACTCATGTTATAGAATTTATAAAACGGTATCAAAGCAAAACATGTTCAACTATTAAATGGTAAATACATAAGTATTAATGATACAATAATTCACTGGATAAGTAAATGTAATAAACAAGTGCTGCTGGATTCAATAGATTGTTACATAAACATTTAACACTGTTTAGCGTATTAATGACACTTGTCTAATGGTATAAAATGTATCATTGGGCACTTTTAAGTGGTTATACTGAAATTAATTATTATATATCTATGTATGTGTATGTATGCGTACATACATATGTGTATGTATGCATGTATGAATGCATATTTCTCAGGGTGAGAAAATGCCTGAAGAATGGAGAAGAAGTGTGCTGGTTCCCATTTTTAAGAACAAGGGTGATGTACAGAGTTGTAGCAACTACAGGGGAATTAAGTTGATGAGCCACACGATGAAGATCTGGGAGAGAGTTGTGGAAGGAAGGCTTAGACAAGAGGTGACTATCTGTGAGCAGCAGTATGGTTTCATGCCAAGAAAGAGCACCACAGATGCCATCTTTGCTTTGAGGATGTTGATAGAGAAGTACAGAGAGGGTCAGAAAGAACTCCATTGTGTGTTTGTGGATTTAGAAAAAGCATATGACAGGGTACCAAGAGAAGAGGTGTGGTATTGCATGAGGAAATCTGGAGTGGCAGAAAAGTATGTTAGACTGGTACAGGACATGTATGAAGACAGCAGGACAGTGGTGAGATGTGCTGTAGGAGTGACAGATAGCTTCAAGGTGGAGGTGGGATTGCATCAAGGATCGGCTCTGAGCCCCTTCTTGTTTGCTCTGGTGATGGACCGACTAACAGATGAGGTCAGGCAGGAATCCCCATGGACAGGCCCGGATTATCAGATGGCCAACTGGGCACAGGCCCATGGGCCCACGCCCACCATGGGGCCCAGCCCACTGCAGTTTTGGGGAAGAAAGAAAATAAAATATCCTTAGATTTTAAATACGACAGCCACAGAGATAACCAGTAAGATACACGCTCTTCCTGTTATTTTTATTTTTATTTTTTTTATTTTTTTAATCTTCACTGAGTTGGAAACCATAGTAACATGCCGCGCCGCTGGCCCGCCCCCTAACCGAGTTTATAAAACAGGTAGCACTGCGTTGATCGGACTGTGTGAGTTGTCGTATCTGAGAAGCAAAAATGAGTGAGAGTAAGAGAAGTGGTTTCCAAAAACGAAAGAGAAAAAGAGAAAAAGAAGAGAAGGAGACGTGTTTATTAAAAAGTATGCCATCTATTCATACATTCTTTGCAAAACGTTTGGAGGAAAATCCGGAGAAGGAAGAAGTCGTTGTGGAGGATGCTGACGGTGAGCAAACTAACATGAGTCCGGAGGAGGAGGCTATTGCTAGCTGCACAACACAACCGCTTGAACCTAGCTGTAGCAGCGCCGCCAGTTCAGATTGGTTTTATCGGGTGTGCGACCCAGCATTGTGGGGGACAGTCGATGAAAAGGCTTGCGCTGTCCTTATCGATCGTGGAGCTGCCAGTTTTCATAATCGGGCGGCCAGATATCCAGAAACCTAAAAAATACATGCAGATGAAAAGGCAGCACAGAGACAAAACATTACAGAATCCTTAAGATAAGGACAAGTCAACAGGGAGTGAGACAAGACCCTGAAAGGCAGGAGCCATGGAAAATAGGAGAGGAGGACAAAAGACACAGGAGAGGAGGATGGAGACAGGAGCCATGAGAGACAGGAGAGGAGGACAAAAGACACGAGAGGAGGAGAAATGACACAGGAGAGGAGGATGGAGACAGGAGCCATGAGAGACAGGAGAGGAGGACAAAAGACACAGGAGAGGAAGACAAAAGACACAGGAGAGGAGGACAAAAGACAGAGGAGAGGAGGATGGAGACAGGAGCCATGAGAGACAGGAGAGGAGGACAAAAGACACAGGAGAGGAGGACAAAAGACAGAGGAGAGGAGGATGGAGACAGGAGCCATGAGAGACAGGAGAGGAGGACAAAAGACACAGGAGAGGAAGACAAAAGACACAGGAGAGGAGGATGGAGACAGGAGCCATGAGAGACAGGAGAGGAGGACAAAAGACACAGGAGAGGAGGATGGAGACAGGAGCCATGAGAGACAGGAGAGGAGGACAAAAGACACAGGAGAGGAGGACAAAAGACACAGGAGAGGAGGACAAAAGACACAGGAGAGGAGGACAAAAGACACAGGAGAGGAGGATGGAGACAGGAGCCATGAGAGACAGGAGAGGAGGACAAAAAACACAGGAGAGGAGGACAAAAAACACAGGAGAGGAGGACAAAAAACACAGGAGAGGAGGACAAAAGACACAGGAGAGGAGGACAAAAGACACAGGAGAGGAGGACAAAAGACACAGGAGAGGAGGATGGAGACAAGAACCATGAGAGACAGGAGAGGAGGACAAAAGGCACAGGAGAGGAGGACAAAAGGCACAGGAGAGGAGGACAAAAGACACAGGAGAGGAGGACAAAAGACACAGGAGAGGAGGACAAAAGACACAGGAGAGGAGGATGGAGACAAGAACCATGAGAGACAGGAGAGGAGGACAAAAGGCACAGGAGAGGAGGATGGAGACAAGAACATGAGAGACAGGAGAGGAGGACAAAAAACACAGGAGAGGAAGACAAAAAACACAGGAGAGGAGGACAAAAGACACAGGAGAGGAGGACAAAAGACACAGGAGAGGAGGATGGAGACAAGAACCATGAGAGACAGGAGAGGAAGACAAAAGGCACAGGAGAGGAGGACAAAAGACACAGGAGAGGAGGACAAAAGACACAGGACAGGAGGATGGAGACAGGAACCATGAGAGACAGGAGAGGAGGACAAAAGACACGAGAGGAGGAGAAATTACACAGGAGAGGAGGTACGGAACAGGAGCCATAAAACAAAGATATGTGTGTGCATCTGAAAAATTTTTTTTTATGAAAACATCATAATCAATTTATTAAAAACTATTGTTTTTAATATTAGTATGACTGGTATTATGTAAAAGGAAAAGTATTTTTACTATGCATTTGTTTTTCCATCTGATACTTTAAGGTTTTTGTAAAGTTGACTTAAACGGATTGCACCTGTTTTTAACAAAACAGGAGGAAAAAAGGCAGATGCAAGCATTGGAGAGCTGAGAAGCCAAAGAACTGTACACCATGAGACATCAGAGAAGGAAAAATACAGGAAAGAAAATTTAACAGGTATGAGTGTGTGTTGGTCATTAAGTTATAGAACAGTCTAAATTGTAGTCCTGGCCTGGTGGAAAAGAGATGAAACAGCATGTATTTATGTAAGTAAGCAAGTTACACCACCCTTTGTAGTGTCCAGGGGCCTCATGTATCAACCGTGCGTGCGCACAAAAACCTTGCGTACGGCACCATCCACGCAAAACCCCGTATGTATCAAAACTGAACTGAACGTGAATATGTGCGCATCCAAGTACATTTCCACGCCAGCTCCCGAGCAGGCGTACGCACGTTTCTGTGGTTCTTGTTCCTTTGGCGACACTTACAGGTGATTCAGAGAAACTGAAGCCCCACAGTCTGTGGTTGACTTTAAGAGCGGCTTGAAGACCTTTCTTTTCAACCGAGCATACTCTACTCCTCATGATTCTACTTTTGATCTTAGCTGATACTGTTGTTGATTTTAATTGTTTTATTATTTGTTTTATTGACATTCAATTATGTTGCACCTTGTAGCACTTTGAGATTTTCATTAATGAAAAGTGCGTTATAAATTGAATTCATTATTATTATTATTATTATTATTATTATTATTATTATTATTATTAACTGTTCATGATGTGAAAATGATTAATATTCCCACCAAACACACATGATAACAATTATTACATCCACATGGACGCAAATAAAGGACGCGCAAAGTTGTGCAACAAATACATTTAACAGGAACGGATTCAGCCTTACTGGAGGATATAATAATATTGTAACACGCAGATCATTTATTTATAAACAGATATAATTTTCTGATCTATGATATGGCTTATCAGCCGTTTTCAGGAATAATCCTTTTTCATTTTGGCACTGCGCTCTGGAGCACAACGCAGGAACCGTGCACAACGCGTGCAGAAGCAGCGATCAAACTGTTCCTGAGCTTTCCAGAGGGAGCTGGCAGGTCGATCGGGACTGTGCCAGTCCAGTCCACACAAAGCCGGATCATGTCCAATAGAATGGTCTCATCCATATGATTCCAAAGGCTGAGTGGTCGCGGTTTGGAGCGCGCGCACCCTCGCCGGTGTTACACGGCAGTGGAGGTGTTTAATAATCTGCGTTTATTGTAGATTTCTCCAGAATGACACGTGAAAGTACACCATATATAACTTGTAGGAGAGTGAAAGCTTCACAGACAAACAGATGCGCACAAGGCTGCGGGGCGCGCAGCGTTTGGAGACTCCAACATCACGTCATGTCATGAAAACTCTCCACTGAGACGCACAGACCCGTTTCTTCATATCATCTATTAAATAAACAAAGATCTATGTTCTACCAAACATCTAAGTTCCTCTGTGTTTACAGTAATTATGGTAATAAACTCGTGCGCAAAGTTAATATTTTCACTCAGGATGGATGGATAAGCCGGTTGCGCACCAAAGCAGGGTGCGCGCACACACAAATACCGACACACAATCACTCGTTCTTTGCGTGATAAACACATTTTATTACTATTCTTACTTAGGATTTATTTCCCCACCCATATTATATTAAATTCATTATTTTCCTGAATCTAGAAATAATTTCTGATCGCGCAGGGATCAAACAAACATGTCCTTCACACATGCAGGAAGTAATTTGCATCTGTTTAACATATGTAAATGAAGGCGTGTCAGGGGAGGTGTCTCACGTGCGCTCATTTCCACGTTAATTGTGATGTACAAAAGGAATGTGCGTGGATTCCGGTGTACGCACAGTTTGATACATCTGGATTTTTTTGTGCGTAGGCAGATTTCTGGATTTGACCGTGCGGCACTTTTCAGTAAGAAATCCACGCAAGTCTTTGTACATGAGGCCCCGGAGGAACTTGGATGTTTGGTTGAACATAGATCTTTGTTTATTTAATAGATGATATGAAGAAACGAGTCTCTGCGTCTCAGTGGAGAGTTTTCATGACATGACGTGATGTTGGAGTCTCCAAACGCTGCGCGCCCCGCA
The DNA here is from genome assembly GCA_038048925.1 of Garcialebias charrua. NCBI lineage: Eukaryota > Metazoa > Chordata > Actinopteri > Cyprinodontiformes > Rivulidae > Garcialebias > Garcialebias charrua. The sequence continues at coordinate 1,639 of JBBPBX010102925.1, read as the reverse complement.
GCCTTGTGCGCATCTGTTTGTCTGTGAAGCTTTCACTCTCCTACAAGTTATATATGGTGTACTTTCACGTGTCATTTTGGAGAAATCTACAATAAACGCAGATTATTAAACACCTCCACTGCCGTGTAACACCGGCGAGGGTGCGCGCGCTCCAAACCGCGACCACTCAGCCTTTGGAATCATATGGATGAGACCATTCTATTGGACATGATCCGGCTTTGTGTGGACTGGAATGGCACAGTCCCGATCGACCTGCCAGCTCCCTCTGGAAAGCTCGGGAACAGTTTGATCGCTGCTTCTGCACGCGTTGTGCATGGTTCCTGCGTTGTGCTCCAGAGCGCAGTGCCAAAATGAAAAAGGATTATTCCTGAAAACGGCTGATAAGCCATATCATAGATCAGAAAATTATATCTGTTTATAAATAAATGATCTGCGTGTTACACTATGTATTATATCCTCCAGTAAGGCTGAATCCGTTCCTGTTAAATGTATTTTTTGCACAACTTTGCGCGTCCTTTATTTGCGTCCATGTGGATGTAATAATTGTTATCATGTGTGTTTGGTGGGAATATTAATCATTTTCACATCATGAACAGTTAATAATAATAATAATAATAATAATAATAATAATGAATTCAATTTATAACGCACTTTTCATTAATGAAAATCTCAAAGTGCTACAAGGTGCAACATAATTGAATGTCAATAAAACAAATAATAAAACAATTAAAATCAACAACAGTATCAGCTAAGATCAAAAGTAGAATCATGAGGAGTATAGTATGCTCGGTTGAAAAGAAAGGTCTTCAAGCCGCTCTTAAAGTCAACCACAGACTGTGGGGCTTCAGTTTCTCTGAATCACCTGTAAGTGTCGCCAAAGGAACAAGAACCACAGAAACGTGCGTACGCCTGCTCGGGAGCTGGCGTGGAAATGTACCTGGATGCGCACATATTCACGTTCAGTTCAGTTTTGATACATACGGGGTTTTGCGTGGATAGTGACGTAAGCAAGTTTTTTGTGCGCACGCACGGTTGATACATGAGGCCCCTGGTCTCTGAAACTGTCCCAGTAATATACCTTTTCACTGAATCTCTCAGTGAAACACATTAACACAGTTTTATTCCATTAATTTGAATCAAAGTCAAATTAAATCACCAAGAGACTTGATGTTTTTCTTAGTTAATCCTAGGTGTTATTACCGTTTTTCTCTTGCATGTTGTTGGTTGTAACTGGGACCCTGTGTACATAATATCGTTTTCATCACATGTACCACATGTGGTGCAAATGACAATAAAGACTCTCTGACTCTGACTCTGAAAAGTATTGAGTGAGATTAAGAGTGACATAGTCGTGTCTGTAGCTCTTCATAACCATCAACAATCTGTCCAGTCTGCATTCAACGGTGCTACCATCCCAGATGTGCAACTTTTGGACTCGTTTTAAGTCAGAGTCAGAAAACTAAAATGTTTAAGCAGCAATTGAAAAATGAACAAAAACAAACCTGAAAACACAAACGGACATATTTTGATTAAAACAGCTGAAAACAAATACACCCTGATGATCCAGCTATGAAAATTTATGTTATTTTGACAGTATTTGATAGATTTTTTTTAAATGTAATGATTGACATATAAACTA